>JBBPJP010000166.1:0-43168 GCA_038088775.1 Boletus barrowsii
TGCATGGTTGCCACACCTGCATCGAAGTTGGGGAAGTTGACAAATGCTTATAAACCCCTTATATGCTCGGGTATGCTTTGTCAAAGTCTACAACGCAGATTCACCATTTATACATGCTTTATATGATATATATTTAGCTGCACATAATTTTACTGATGGCCCAATAATCTCTTTGCTTATAAAAGGTTGATATAAGTTTATATATCCATGGCAACATGTATCGAATTAAGTTACATGGCACAATTAATATCGAGCTTTTGTGCTCCGAGTGATGCACCTGTCCAGCATTCTTATAGTCCTCGTGGTGGTGGTTATGTACGTCAGATATCCGGGATGGGGAGTACACTGATAGCGTTGTTTGCGTTCAAACTTCAAGCTTCATGAGTCACAGATATCAACCAACATCAGCTCAGCACACCACAAAATGTTAGCGGTTCGGAATTTTTCTAGTCCATGACCATCTCCGACCAAAAAGTGCCAAGCGGAGCCAATGGAGCGAAACCTCTGATCTAAGTGGCATGCCGAAGCGATCATTTCCATGAAACCCTGCAACCTCGGTGGTCATATATCATACTGCAAGGCGAATAAACTTGACTAATACTTACTTATGCGAGCGGCGGGAGATAGAAAGGCAACGTTTTATATGCAGATATAACGTCGATAGAAGCCGTTTCAACGAAATCAGAAGCATGCATTCGTACATCGCCTCCGTTGGATGAGCCATGCCTCACATTCTTGCCATGTGGAGTGGCATGTAAGTATTACAACGCACAATCACCTCCTACTAGTGTTGCAAGGTTCTGAGTCCTGACGCAGACGGCCATCTGTCCGAGGCATCCCTGTCAGGTGGAGATTCGCGTGTGGGGACCGGGGCCCATCTGTGAGAGCGTATAGGACGTATAACGCGGTCTCGTGATCAAGAGCACGCTGTGTACCAGCGCGTGACCGAGGGCGCTACTAGTCAAGCCGATCGCGTCTTCTTCGGCAAAAGAATACTACTAGTATCACTTACTCGCTTCGGGCTCGGCCGGGATCGAATCCCCATTCCATTCCCTCCGACTCTCCAACGGCGTTCCCTATTGCATATTATAACCCATGAGATCGTTTGGCAGTAAGTAAATCTCGACAGTTCAGGACGCAAACTGTTCCGAATTCAAAGCCGTCATGATATTGCAAAACATGTAGCCGTAAATGCATAACAGACGGTTACGTTGTGCATTGACCTATCAATAGCCGCGTCAGCAGGGAAGCCCCGCGGTTCTCAAGTTCATGTGGTACTCTGCCTCCAAACACTGTCCTTTTAGGCTCACATCCTGAAATTTTCCTTCCTTGTTTTGATCACAGGACCGTTCCAGTGAACGCGGGTCTGGATTCCAAACAATATATATATCCCGCGTTTTGGTGAATTTGCCCACTTCGCAGCTTCAAGTTCTCGCTTGTTTGTAACCCAACGATGAGGAACTTACCGCTGGTCTTGTCCTTGTTTCTGTCGTCGCTCTCTATGCAAGTCCTTGCCGGACTACCAAACGGCAAGATATATGGCGTAAACTTGGGTTCATGGTGAGTGCGCCTCATCCTCGGCGTTCCGCCCGACTCTTGAACCCGCCCGTGGTATAGGCTAGTCCTGGAGCCATGGATGCTCCCACAAGGTACGCACGCCCGTTGTGCTATGACACGCGCTTTTTTTGATGGCCTTCAGAATGGCTGGACATGGGCGGGCAATCATGCGCAAATTGCGCGGATTGCATTGCGACTGAATCGTAAGTTGAACCTACACAACGCGTTCCGTATCTCACCCATACCTAGTGCATTCGCCAAGGCCTATCCTAATACCGTCGACAAGATATTCGCGCAACACTGGAGAACTTGGTTCAACCAGACCCATGTCGATGAACTCGTAGCGGTAGGGATCAACACAGTTCGAGTCCCGGTGAGTGTCTGTCAGCGTCTATCAATATATTCAATTCTGAGGATACCTTTGATCGTTTAGCTCGGATATTGGATCGTCGAAGCACTCGTGCACCGCCCAGCGGAGGCCTACCCCCGCGGAGGTCTTGGGTACCTAGTACGTGGTTTAATACATGACGCCAGCTCCAAAATCTCAAATGGGCCGACCTGGTAGCGTGACGGTTTGGGTTGGTTGCAAAAGGCTGGAATTCAGGTAATTCTGGATCACCACGCACTGCCAGGCGTTCAGACACCCGGACAACAATTCACTGGGAAGTAAGTAGTTTAACGTCTCGCCGAATTTATTGAAGCTCAAAACACGATAGCTGCACCACTGATGTTCAGTTCTATGTTAGTGCGCGTGACACATGGTGGCATATATTGTAGGATCTGACGCCTGCTTGCTAGACACCCCATAACTATCACCGGGCATTGGTTTGGACTGCTGTGATGACATCGCTCGCACATCTCGATTCCAATTTCGGTAGTGTTTTCGCCATTGAGGCCGTTAATGAGCCTATCATGAATGCCGAGCTCACACCGGGCTACGGTGAATGTACGTTTCCCCTTTTTTCGTGATCTATCTGCACTCAGAATGTTGTATTCCAGTCCAGATGAACTTTGTTCAAACTGTCCGTGCCGTAGAGCTCACTCTTGGCATTCAGGTTCCTGGCCTCTCATTGAATTACCCTATCTCATCGACGAACTTTACTGCTGCTCTCGGTGATACATGTTCATCGTCCTTGTTCAATGCTAACGTCACGGCGGCACTTAACGATGCCATCTCTATCCTCATCGGAATTGCCTCCGAGTATGACCTTGGAAACGTGTTTACATCGTCGCCCTTCCAATGCGAACGTTCTTCGCTGGTTACCAAGTAAGATTCCCCATACGCACATCGTATGGTGTAACTTACATGGTCCCAAGCTTCATGGACATTAATTGGCAGTACAACAACCCACCCAACCCCGCAAAGGCTGCGATTGGTCCTCAGGGATATGATAATCATTTGTACTACTCGTGAGCCCTGGATCTTCTCTCATGCGTCGTTCTGCTCACACACGCACAAGGTTTGGGGTAATGTAATTCGCGTGATGTTCCGTGACACTTTAATCATCCCGTGGTCCAGGGTGTTGCCGCCGCGAACCCGGACGCCTACTTGACGAGCGTGTGCAGTATGCCATTCCATCACGTTTCTCGAACGTATTGTTGATTACTGTAACTCCCAGACTTGCAACGTATCCAAAACGATGCCGCTCTCGACAACTCACCTCTCTGGTTTGGCGAGTGGGGACTTCCGACCCAGTTCAACGCCACGGACGACTTTCTTTGCAAGTGGGCTGACGCTCAGAAATTGGCGTACAGCAAAGGTGCTGGATGGCTCGTAAGCACCGTCGTCTTTGCACAACCGAGGTTACCCTTCTCAACACGTGCATGCCAATTATCTAGTTTTGGAACTTCAAGACTGAGATTTCGCACCTGACGAACGGAACCGGTTTGGCTCGGCAATGGTATGTCGAAAAGGGTCCACGTCAATGACATTGGTGATTCGGTTTTGGTTAGGTCGTATCTCGAAGGTGTCAAAATGGGATTCCTCACAAAGGATCCTGCCGATTACCATAACCCCAACGTGTGCGGCCCGTACATCAATAGCACGCACAGCACTTCATGAGCGTGTCAGCCTCAACATCGAAACGTTGGGCGCAGACGCTCTTTGAAACCCGGTTACCCACAACCAAGAATTACACATTCAATACCCTTGCTCGTCCTCGAAAATGTGACATACCTTTTTGATACTTAATACAGGGCCGACGCTCGTTTTGTCTACTATATAGTCACTCGTTTTCTTTATGTCCTCGACACTTTCTGGAGTTTTTGTATTCAGGGTTCGTGACGATATCATGTTTGGAGTCGTTGCACAAGTGCTGCGTTAGTCACCATCGACACGACAGTTGACGCGTCAAAACCATCATCCATGAGCCCAGTCCTCTAGCGAGCTAGAGAGGGCCGTCTTACACTGTACATTGGTCTTCATTCTATGTATGTAGTCATGGTCCGATACATCATCTCACCATTACTTATGGCATACAGCATAGTGAAAGTATGCCAGAGAAAATGTAAAAAAAGGGGGGCACTAAGCAATATCTCGTGTTCTAGTCGATGATGCTCAGCTCCCTGGTACGTGTCTTTGCAAATTCGTCCTTGTACGCGTTCCAGATCCTGTTTAGAGTTGGGTCAAGGATGTGAGAGTGACCATCGAAAACCGGACAGACCGGGTCAGCTCTTCAATATAGAGCGTTTGCACCCGAGTCACTTCCTCGATCGATGGCTTGTCGCATTGCTGGACATGTATTGGCCGGCCAACTAATAATGTCGAAGGTCTAAAGGTGCAGGATTTAAGCGTCACAGAGTGACTCACTAACTGATACGATTCTTCGACGATAGGGCATTAGTCCCAAGTTATCTGGACAAGATATTGGTTCACCATTTGGAAAGCCAGCTTAGGAAATCGCAACGACGCACAATTTAATAATCCACGTCCGTGGAACAAAGGGAGGGTGAATCCGAACATGCATTGGAACCTCTTTTGTATATCGTAAGTAGTGGTCCCTTTTTCATTCGGCATTTGTTCGTAAATCTGGAAAACATGATGGGGTCAGTCGAGATAAATCTCGATCAAAGCTAAACCAGTACATCGTTTTCACCAAAAGAAAATACCGGTACTAGGTCGGCACTAGTAGCAGAGACGTGAATTGAGAGGCGAGATTTCTTCATTCCTGGAATTACGCACCCATGCTGGATCGCAATCTTGATGAATCCCAGCCTACGAGTCACAAGTATGAGTATTAGGAGTCGCCTCAACTGTCTTGATTTACCTCCTTCTCAATGTCAGGTCCGCTGTGCCTGGGCGAGCACTCAAGCTTTCAGCAGCGCCACCAACCACAATAGCGATGGCCTGGCCTGCACCGCGCCTCAAGATGTTGGAGCATGATCGCTTAGAAACACTGCTGATCCCAAGGGCCATGATGATTTCACGATATAGAGGTACGTTGAAGTTATTTGTGAGTGTAAGCAGGTGAGGCTGGATCCCCGGAAATGCGAGGGAAAACCCAGTAGCTAGTTGGCTTGGCTCTCAACATGTCACTTTACGAGAGGATAATGGACTGACCTTCTGTTGCGAAAGTGGCCATTGCGCCCCTGCGGGAGCATGTTGAAAGACAACTTGTTAACGAAAGTTTGTTCCTTACATTCCTATAATTCCTAAAGAGCCAAAGGGGTTAAGCGTTGATGAGATCACTGTAATTCAAGACGGACCATGTGGATGGTAACCGAACACATATGGTCGGTCTGCCGGTAAATCGCACTCCTGCACAGAACCTATAGATCAGATGAAGTACTCGAAATTGTTCATCTTACTTTCAAGAATCTGGTAAGGTTGCATCTAACAGTTAATGACCGCAAGGCTTGCCGTGTTTCTGAGAACGCACGACGCAGGGTAATAGTCCGCAAAGTATTTCCATACTTTCAAGGAACGAAACCACGGGCTCAACCTCGTGCCATGCTCCGGACTTTTATCGATCCAGTGGATCCATGCGACATAAATAGCAAGGAGCGGCCAGAGAGCTGGAACCGAGCTTGGGAATATAGAAGGTGAGCCGAATATCAATGTGAGAAAACAGTCTCGCACCATAAGATTAGAAAAAGGAAGATGGAATTGACGAGCAAGGTGGACCAGGCGGCGACGGCCATTGTTTGCAATCTACGTCTCCGGGGTATCTTGGTTGGTGCAAAACTAGAAGCTGACGCATTATTATTCTGGTGGCCATGCAAGCGGATAAAAAAGCCAGGGGATCACTCAACTCGATTGATGCTTGTAGGGCGGCGACGGGGCGCAGAGGTGAGCTTGGTGCTAATCTAGACAACTTGTCACGTAAGGCCGAAGCAGACAGTGTTCGAGTCGACGCCGTCAATGGGTGACTGTGGTCCATATTTTGCTGTCGTCCAAGACCGCTCGATACCGGCGTCGTCTATCGCAGCCGCAGTGCGCCTGACGGATTGTAAATGAGACTTTCACCTGCACGTCCGATGTACGGTAGAACGCAGTCACGTGAAAGTTCCGGTATTTGAGATTTGTATCTGTGTTTAGTGTTTATGCCGCCCAACGATGATTCTCAGCATCCAAGGATCTCCCAACAGACTTACAATTGGCTCACGGAGGGCTATTGATGGACCGAGTGATGACTCTGGGAACTTGTGCTATTAACATGATCTCCCGGGGTCCCCAGTGTTAGATACAGTTATTAGGGGTGCCAGTACTCTCTCCATGAAACATGTCATCAAGCATTGTCAACGTCTTCGTAGTTTCACCAGACACACAATCAGAGCGGCGGTTTGACCTCCACATCACCGTCGAGCAGCTCAAGGTTCTCCTCGATCACCATCCTCTACGTTATCAGTGACTCATTCACGTCTCGTGCACAGACAAAGCTTGAGCTCATCACCGGGATTCCGGTTCAAAATCAACGCATTTATGTGCAAAACGATGCAAAAGAGACCATTGCAGAACTTTCGGACAATGCCAAACAACTGGGCTTTTACGCATTGACGACGTTGCAAACGTTGAATGTAAGATCATGCACTGTGCCACGCGCTCGACGCGTCCAACCTGTCTATGCCATAGGTGACCGATACGAATCCAGCCACCTCATTCACTGGACAGCTCTCCGACGTGTCGCAAGTAGAGAAATTCGAGCTGAGCGACGACGCGTACGCCAAACGAACAGGTCGCACAATAATACCATCAAGTTACAATGTGCATTGCTTATGTCTCCTTGCTTCTAGATTCCGTCCTGGCGTACAAGCAACGGCACAAAGTGGGCCGATTTGCCCAGCCCTCAGAATTGCCTCCACCTGCTGTTCATGTTGATATCCTCATTGGCACACGCTGTGAAGTCGAATCAGCTGAACAAGGACTCCATAAACGTGGTACGGTGCGGTTCGTGGGTCAGACCAGCTTCGCAAAAACGGGTGTTTGGGTCGGCATTGAATACGATGAACCAATAGGGCGCAACGATGGATCGTATGTGCTTCTCTTTTCGTCACGATGTCACATCACCACCGTTGACGTACCTTACACAGCGTCCAAGGAGAGAGGTATTTTACTTGTCGTCCCAATTATGGCGTTTTCGTGCAACCTGATAGAGTGAGAGTTGGGGACTTTCCTGTAGAAGAGATCAATTTCGAGGACGAGGAGATGTAGTACAATGCTTAGCTTCACAATGTGTAGTACCGTTGCGTCAGATCCCGGCATATGATGAGACCAGTAAATTTCTTCGCGTCGATTGTCGGTATCAAACTGTGAACCGTGCAATAACCCGATACGTGATACGAGCGTAACCGTAAATCATGTCAATCATAAGTATCTACGTCTAAGGGTGCCTACATGAATCTCATGGTTGTATAGACTAGCATACAGCTAAATTCTCGATAACATGCCTTCATTACTCGTGATTGCATTCACGGAGGAGTTACATTACCGGCTACCGACACGAATGCGCGACCTCGAGGATGCACCATTGCATTCGCGAGCGACGAGGCTACGGCCTGCGCGTCCAAAGACGGACTGATCGTGCTATAGGAGGTGGTGGTGGTGGCACTAGTGCTAGACGTTGACGAGGAGCTGGAAGTAGTGGACGGCGTCACCCCCACGATTTCGATCTCAAGTGACTCGTCTGCATTCGCGGGTATCTTTGGGGTGGCCGTTGCGGACACAGAACTCAACGGGCTCAGCGACGACGGCGAACGCGATGCTGTAGCGGAGACGGACGGTGTCTTGTTCATCATCGATGGGGAAGGCGTCGAGGATGCTGGAACCGACACAGCGGCCTGTGCGAGTGTAGCAGCACGACTGGAAGAGCCTGTGGGCGTCACGGTGGTGACGACTGTCGTCGTGATGGTCGTCGTGAAGAGCGGCCCCTGGCCACCGCTCGCGTTGGTGATCGATGTGCTCGGAGACGGGGCAGGTACCTCGAGAGCACCCGCAACGTAGACGAGCGTGACGTTTTGAGGTTGTTGAGTGGTCGTGGCGGTGGGTGTTGTACTCGTCGAGGTGCTCGAAGGTGGCGTGGAGCTACTCGTCGTGGAGTTACCGTTATCTCTTCGGATTCTGGCCCCGGCGCAGCCATTAGCGGTGGGATCGCCGGAAGTGTCGACGACGCGCGAGCTAGATATCGGTTCAATCCTTCCGCTAGAAGGGTCATAAGAAAACATCTGGCTCTGGTGAAGATTTGAGGAGGAAGCGTCATTTGCAGCGTCGGAACAAGGATCGGTCGCATCGTTAGCCGCGGCCGCCGACCGAGTTTCGCCAGTGCAAGGTGTCATGAGAAGCGCGGACGTCGACACGGGATCAGGATCATACGTGGCGCAATACATGACCATTTCAGCGTCGTTTGCATCAAACACTTCTGTGGCAAGAGTAACAAGCTTGTTGAAGCTTCCTAAGAGAGGCTCAGCGACGCGTCATCACCAGAAGACTTGAGACATACCCGCACTGGCTGCATTCGATGGTTCATCCATAGGCATCATAATGAACTGTGTCTGGTTGGTCATAGAAGCGTTCAACGGGAATGCTTTGGCAGAACTCTGACCCGATGTCCAGTCAATCGGGGTCGAGTCCACCATCAACGACGCAAGGCGCTGTGTGCTACCAGACGACTGAGCGACACCCTGGGTGGAGCAGTTTATGAAGAATGACAGGACTGAGCAAGGAGAGGAACTTGCCATGATGTCGATCCTCCCCAAAGCTAGATTGCTTTCGTCCAGTTGACGTCGATTGTAGGTATGGGACGATTGCCTACCCGTGCCTGTGCCCGCACTCCCCCAATTTCTCGGGGGTGTTCGGGAGACGAGATACGTGTCACCGTGCTCTCCGGGGACATATATCGAGGAGGGACGACTGTGGAGGCCAGACGTTCGGCGATAGCGGCTTCGCGCGAAGACGGATCGCGGAACTTTGGGTTGGGCATGACGACGACGATCTTGGTCATGATGGTTCTGAGCTTTCTTGTAATCCTGAAAGGTGTGGCGTCGCAGAAGGGGTGGAAGTTCTGCGTCGCGTTGGTGCGGTGCCTGCAGATAGAAACGTAAACAGACGCGATCTACCCCGATAACGAAGATACTACCTTGTGCCCCTGGTGCTTGCCATCATGGTTATGAGTTCCAGCTCCGGAGGCACCCGGCGCTCGGTAATGAGAATGAAAGGAAGAGTGGCTACCATGCAAGTGCGCGGCTTCGACAGACGGCGGGCGAACGAGGGGAAGGGCCGCACAAAGGCAAGCGAGGACAGCGAAGCGTGCAGAGAGAACCACCATGATGAATGAGGTTTGGGTTAACGGATGGAATAGGGACTGAAGGGCTCGGAGATCGATGACGAGGGGACGTACGACCAGCGCAGAAGAGTCAAGACGACGAGGATGGAATAGGTTAATTGCAAGGTAGCGTTGCCTGACGCGTCCAGAATCACCGGGATCCAGGAAGAGGAAGATGGAGTTGGGAAGAAAAGAAGGCGCTCACAGAGGCGACTCTTATACTCTCTGGCTGGTGTGTCTCAGCGTTGTCAGCCAATGATTCAGACGATATTGAATCAGCCTGACAGTCAATAATGAAATCGGGCCATGTTCGACGATATGGCGTCTCAAGTCATTCCATTAACCTGGTATACTGTGACGCACCGGCTTTAGCATGATTGGCAGCAGACCGCATGGCACGACTTGCCACGGAACGATTCGAGCAGCTTCCACGGCAGATTTCGCGTCAATGAGCGTTGAAGTAGTAGATCTCAAACTCACCTGCCATTTCGGGTAGTTTTGATGTCGCAACGTTTTTTCACGCAGAGGCCGACGACACTAGATATGTCAGAATCAAAAGCGACCCGAAAGGCAGAAAGAAACTTCAAAAAGGCGCGGATTGAAACGCCCACCATGACAAGGAAAATATCTCCACTCGATCAGCAACAATCAGCAAAATGCAAGTCCTCCGTCTCGTTCTCTGCAAAAGATAAAGGGAAGCGGAAAGAGACTCGTGAAGACGCTGCGAGCACTCCAGGACTGTCATCCAAGTCTGAGTTACCTGCGTCTTTCGTCGTCGTTGCAGGCTCTTACGAAAAGCTGCTTTACGGACTCGACGGGACGGTCACGTCCTCTGAATCTGGTTACGAGTTTCATGTAAAGCCCATATTCATCTTTCCTGCCCATGTATCGTCCATCAAAGCTGTCGCTGCATCACCGAATGGAGGGAAATGGCTAGCTACGGGAAGCTCAGACGAAATCGTAAAGGTGTGGGACTTGGCAAGGCGGAAAGAGGTTGGTGGTCTGATGCACCACCAAGGTATGTCGTCCGTCATCGTCAAGAACAAACTAAAGCGCAGATGACCACATTCAGGATCTATCACATATCTCCAATTTCCGTCACGTTCTCATCTACTTTCTGCATCCGAGGATGGCACATTATGTCTTTTTCATGCGCGAGATTGGACCGTCCTACGCTCGCTAAGGGGACACAAAGGTCGAGTGAATTCTGTCGCGATTCACCCTTCTGGAAAAATCGCACTGAGCGTCGGTCGTGACAAGACACTGCGCATGTGGGATTTGATGCGCGGTAAGGGGTCGGCTAGCACAAAATTGGGGAAAGGTGAGGTTATTAACATTGGTCGCGAGAAGCTACTCAAAACCAGTCACCAAGAGGGCGAAGTTGTAAGATGGTCGTTGTCGGGCTCGATGTTCATCGTCCAGTCGCTGTCGTCTCTGGATGTATTTTCTACGGTGCGTGGTAATGCAGCAAAGACATTTTGTGTTTTTTCATCACCGTACAGGATATGGCCTTGCGACATACTATCACACATCCATCAAGAATTCACAGCGTTCGATTTTGTAAACGCGTACATGGTGCCGGAGAATTACTTTTGGTCGCAGCAGAGGACAAAAAAGTATCGATATACCACGTCGTAGAGGAGCCACAATCCACACCCACGATAATTGCCGAGATGGTTGGCCATTCTAATAGGTCTGATAGGACATCCTGCGCGCAGAGTAACTGACCAATTCCTCGTTTAGAGTAAAAGCTGTGGAGACGCTTGACATCTCGCTCCCGAAAAGCGCATCAAAAAGCGAAGAAGCAGGAGCAACGACAACGATTGCCTGTACTATTTCATCTGACGGCAAGATATTCGTGTATGACCTGGCAGCATTGCCTGCTGAGACAACAGAAAGGTTGCAAGTGCATCCGGTAGCGGAGTACGACACGAAAGGCACTCGTTTGACATGTTTGACAGTCGCTGAGGGAAGATCTGACGCAAGGTTGCCCACCGCGAGTGGGAAACGGAAAGAGAGGGAGGAGGAGGAAGCAGAGTGGGAACCACGCGTTGAAGTAGACGCAAGTGTGGAGCACAGAGACGAGGAGCATTAGCACTTCTTTTGGGAACCCATAATTATGGTTAGGGTTACTACTGCTACCGGTACCAATTCACAGCTTCGGTACGCCCATCATGAACACTGCAAAGCTCAAACGGAAACTGGGCGATTTGGGTGTCGATACTTCGAGCAAGAGGCTTAACGAGAACTTTTGCTTGGTAATCTCCTCGTTTTCCCCCTCCTCGTACTGCTCACGGTCATTAGATTGGCACACCCCTGCCACCCCTCGAGAAATCCAAAGACACGGGCGAATTCGTGCCGCTCTGGAAGCAAGAAGTCAGTTGCTGCTCGTCAGTGGGCTATCTATCTGATGTCTCGCTATCTTAGGTCAGAGATGAAAAAGGCCGAAGGAGATTGCACGGGGCTTTCACGGGAGGTTTTTCTGCCGGCTACTTCAACACTGTCGGTTCAAAGGAAGGTTGGTCTGCTCACGTATTCCACTTACACAGTCTACAAAATTGTATTTAGGATGGACGCCTTCGACGTTCATTTCCTCGCGATCGGATCGTGCCAAGACTCGAGCAACGCGACCGGAGGACTTTATGGATGAAGAGGACCTCGCCGAACTCCGTGCGGACCAGAAACTCGTCAGCGAACACGATGAAATGGATATTCTCGGAGGAACACAGGCTGAAAGGGCCCGTAGGATTGACATCGACGACAGCCAGAAAGAGTGCGTGCTCGACTTTGCTTGTTGCTGTAGTTCACCTACGCCCGTGCCAGTCCCATCACCCTCTCTCTCGAACAGGCCCTGTTGCCTGCACCCAAGGATTCGGCGGGTGGACGTATCCTCAAGAAGATGGGATGGAGACCGGGTCAGGGCATAGGACCGCGCGTGACGTGGCGGCAACGCGAGATTCAGCACGGGCGTGATCCGGATAGATCTGGACCCGAGGTGGATGAAGAAGCCAAGAAACATACGTATGCGCCGAAAGATATGCTGGTGATCGTTGTGCCTCGCAAAGATGATTTCCATGGGCTTGGACACACCAGGTCATTGGGGCTCCATGCAAGCTTGGGGTCGCATGAACGGGACACGCAAGGCGCTCAAGGACCACGGCTTGCAGGTACGTCATGCGGTCAACCTTTGGATCCGCTATCACTCATTTGGTTCGCAAAGGTGGTTTTGGACTGGGCGCGCTGAACGATGCGGATGAGGATGATCTAGACGTTTATGATCATGCAGTATCCGGACGAAGTCGACACGCTTTCGATATCACCGACGCGCATGATGAAGAGCGCGTGGTCATTGGAGGTCGTGGGGCTAAACCTAGCGGTATGACTATCCCACCACAGTCGGTAAGCTCTGTCACTTGCTCAGGGGACGGGCTGCGTGTTCATGTATACCAGACACGTGCAGATGCAGGCGTGTTTCGCAACGGCACACTTGTACTTCCTGGATTTAAACTTTCGGAAAGGCCGGTAGCAGAAGACATGTGGTAAGTTGTTTGTGGAGTCAAAATCCACCTCTCGACACAGTTCGATCTCTGCAGGTTTCCTCTTCCTGATGTACCAAAAGGGTGGAAACCCAATCCCGAGGCTTTGTGGGAACATGAGAGAGCGGCACGCGACGAAAAGGAAAACATATCACACTTCCCTCTACCAGGACAACCCCAAACGCACGTGCAATGGAAAGTAGGGATATCTCCGGATCAGGTTTGTCTACCTTAGACAACGTGACGTTCACCGATCTGATGTGCCTCTTTAGCGAGGTGCTGCACTGGGAGAGACGCCCCTTCCATCCGCACCGCGCTCTGTCTTTGAATACATATCGAAGCAAGACCAAGAACGGATCAAAAACATTGCAGCAAGTCGTTTCACTGACTTTTCTACGACGGAACAAGAACCGACACCACCAACGAGCACATTCCCATCCCGACGACCCTATATCCCTCACACAGAACCACACATTGCGCAGGCTGCACTGCAAGGTTTCCAACCTTTCACTTCCAATCCCAACAAACAATCTCGCTATACTGCGTACCTTCGTGCACACGCCGAAGTTGGGTCTGGTGTGTCCATACCCGCACGTCTGCCGACCCAGACGCCAGAGACGTATGCACTCGAGATGAGCGAATTCGCCAAGGCTGCTGCGCTTTTCCGTCCTGTCTCGGGAGCGATGGCGGGCCGTTTCACGAGCGCGGCGGTGCTCGAGTCGGGTCCCAAGATCGTCGGAGGGCTACACACCCCAAGCGCAGAACAAGCGCTCAAGGAGCCAGAACCAGAACAGAAACCGACCGTGGAAGAAGAAAAGGAGGATAAGAAGGAGGAAGAGCCCAAGGTGCACGCTGCCCGAGTGGGCATGTACGGCCCGATGACCCGAGAAATCAAGCCATGGCAGCCTGCACGACTGCTGTGCAAGCGGTTCGGCGTCAAGGATCCCGATCCGGAGATGCACTTTGATACGCCAGAGGCGTCGACGTCTGCCACTGAAGACGTGTCCCAGCGGCCTACGGATGCGACGGGCGACGCAGATGGCGTCGGGACGGAAGCACAGCTTAGTCCTGCTCCCCTGCGTGGTAAGCGCGACTTGGCAAATATTGGACTGGGAGAGGATGATGGACAAGGGGACGATATTCTCACGTATGAGCGACCGCCTATGAACATCTTCAAGGCTATATTTGCAAGCGATGACGAGGAGAGCGGGGACGAGCAGGATGACAAGGACAAGTCGCCCGAGAGGGATGGTGCTGAGGTCCCGATATCCTCACAGCCCTCTACGGTAGATAAGCCCACACCTGCCGAGACACCGGCTGTCGTGACGGCGGTGGCAGATGGGACCGACGAACGCGTTGTGGGAAACGACAAGGTGGATCTGTCCACGTTCAAGCCGACATTTGTCCCTCGTGATTCGGCAGGGAACGGGAAAATGACGAAAGAAAAGAAGAGCAAGAAGTCTAAAGCAGCTCTAGTGTCTTTTGATGTGGACGAGGATGGAGGCGAGTCACTCTCGATATCGGCCCGGAGAGAAACCAAGGAACGGGATCGACCCAAGAAGAAACGGAAGAAACACAGAGAGCAGGAAGAGGAGGAAGTGTGGGTCGAGAAGCCACCACCGGATATCGTTCGGGATCTCCCTGCCGAGAGACTCCGAGATGATCAAGAGGCAATGAAGATTGGCGACGCTACCGGTGTTGTTGGACCACCGCGGGGACGGAAACGAGCTGTTGATTTCCTGTGATTGATATTAATACAGCGGAGATTGATACCGCGCTCGTATCTATAAACATCCCCCTGGAAGGGCACCGGCGGTGCCAACACTGAGACAGACAAGCAGAGCGTGAACGAGACGTGTATTCGTGAGCAGGGCTTCGCGAGCAGCCGCCCTTGTATATATAGAGCACGAACCACGTGCCAATAGAAGGCGTACAGATGGAATAGCGGTATGGAGCTATGAGTGATCGCCGTGCCAGCCCCTCAGCAATCCCCAGCGGTGAATTACTTCTAGTACGCGACGCCGCCAACTTTTTTGAATTTACCCTGCATCCACACTCTGTACATCTTTAATTGCCTCTTTCTATTCACGAGTAACCTCCGATCCACCCCTAGTTGTTCGATAGTAAATAGGGGGTGAGGAGGGCAGGAGGCGAGGGGAACCAGGAGGTTTGGGTGTATAGCGGCGAAGAGGACAGTCGGAGTTACCGAGGGCTCCGGAAACAGAGCATGGGAGGAAGAATTATGCAATGGTGGGGTATAGGATGTGGGACTCGAAATACAATCCCCACTGTCTTCCTCTTGAGCTAGAGATTCTATCACTTCTTCTGTAGTTTGAACCGTCGTATGTGACGACGATGCTCGATAGCCGGTGAACATCAATGCTAGTTCATCTGCCGAGGCCATGGCGGACGATTTCAGTCGGTGGTGAACGGTGGATAAGAGGACCTACCCAACTCGAAGAAGTATACGCGCGTCTTGTCTCCGCGTATATAAAGGTTGTCTTCGAGCAATCTCCCAGATTTGAACCGCAGCTGGGTGAGATCATATCGCCCGTAGTCACGGACGAGGACGATTCCGTTTGGTTTTAGCATCTGTCAACAAGAGATGAACGATGAATTGATGGTGAATTTGGAGGCAATGTACACGGTGGATATTAGTTATTGCCTTTCCCCATTCGTCGGGGTGTAGGGCGCTCAGAACGAAGACGCAGAGAACAATGTCGACTGTTTCTGGTTCGACATCTGGTGGTAGCGTGCTCTCGGAAGCGAGATCCCATACCGCTGCTCGTATTGATCCGATAGGTGGATTTGTATACAGGGGGTTGTTCTGTTGGTACATATGAATATACTGACACCTATAATACGAAGAATGCGAGGATACTTGCCTGGACTAGCTTGATTGCATGGGAGGAGTAATCGTATGCCCGAATCGCGAGTCGAGGGTTTTTGTTTGCGGAAAGTAACGGAAATGCAGCATTTCCAGCGCCTTGACTAATCTGTTTAGAGGGAAGTCCGACCGTATTAGCAAACTGAAATCTCACCACATCCGATTTCGCAGATAGTGATATCTCCTGCCTGATCAAATCTGCAAGACTGTACACAATGATTGGGTAGGACACGTACTCCTGGTTCTGCAGCAGCCAACAGTTCAGGAAATTCAAGATGCAACCTAGATCAAAGTGAGGCGATTCGAATTGATCATGATCAGCATGGCTGAATACCATTTCCTGTCACGAAAAAAGTTGTCTGCGTTCGTCTTATAGAAATTATCCCTTGTCGATCTTCTGTCACAATGCGAGACTAGATGCTGGATGACCATTTCTCACCAGTATTTGGCAGGTTTTGAGTTATATTTCACCTTATCTCCGTCAGGCACAGGAGCAAGCCGCTGTCTTTGGAGAGAGGATGCGATGTGCTCTGCCTGATCATCTGGAGGCGGGACGTGATCCCACGCATTCTGGGTCCAAACGTCGACGTCCTCCGTCAGGAATCTAATAGTTATAGTTTCATTGAGCAGTATATACACACTTGTAGCACGGCCAATACCTGGAACCAAAAGGAGGTTTCTCTGCATGGATGTCGTGCACGGACGAAGTTAGCTTTGGGATTCTTGCCATGATGTCGATCACTGCTCATGGCAAGTGTTGAAGCGAGGCTGTGTGAATAATAAATAACTCTCCGCGACACCGGCTCAATTGGAGCTGCGGCCGTCGTCCTTGAACTGCCTCGTAGTACACACCGAGTGGGGGCGTGGCAATATCACTGCAGCCACGAGGTTGTCCTCCTCGTCGCCCTCGTTATACCGTCGACACCAGGTCCGACCAACACAGAAAACACAGTTCCGTGCCGTCGCATCCGCTCCAAGTAACACACCATGTCTACTCTCCAATCTAACCCTAGACCACCCCCACCGGGAGACGAGGATCTGCAACATCTCTACGACGAAGTATGGCGCATCTTTGGCGAGGAATCGGCCTCTCCTGCAGAGCGCCCACCTCTCACCTCTCTCAATTCCAGAGACCGTCTAGCGAGTCCCCCCGTAGCTACAGTGAGAAATTCCTCTCCTCGTCCTCCTCGTACGTACAACCCTTTCTGCCTGGTCATGGACGGCCTCCCAATTACCCTATCAGAGCAATCCACCCACCCCCCCAACGTCGATTCTGCTGTTTCTCCTACTACCCAGAGGCGACTGAGACCATTACCCCTCCCACCCGGCGCCGCTCTCCCCCCAGCCCCAAGTCCCACAGATCTTCATGAAGTCCCTCAAGTTTTCCCCAACATCTCTCGCCCAGGCACAGCGGGTGTCGACAGGTACGCGTTATACTGAACCGTTGTTCTATCATTCACTTTTTACCTTTAGTCGTCGCCAATTACCCCAAGCACCCACCGCGCAGTCCACTGGCTTTATAGGTAGTCGGGGTTCGACTGGGTCTGTGACATCACCCATTTCCGGAAAACCAATCATGAGTCCCCAATCGGACGTTGGCCCAAATATCTACAAGCCAGTTCCAGCTGTTCCTACTCACCCCAATGGTATGGATGACTTCCGTGATCAATTATCCCGTAGACCCTCTGCACGACCTCCCGGTGCTCTGGCGCCGACGATCCCAGGACTTAACAGCCAGTACGACGAGAATTCGCTCCTTGACATGTACTCTACGGAAGATACTCTCAGAAGCCGTCCATCCAATCATCAACAACTGTCTGGCCAATCAAGATACACGGATGGCTATCCGCATTCCAATACCCGCCTACTTCCAGACAACACTCCAAGTGTACCTTTATCTTCGCGTGTCATTCAACCTCAACATTCACCAACAACCGACTTTATCAACCGTAGGTCATTGATACGAGCCCCTGGGTCAGCAATTCTGACGTAGTTACGCTCCCCAAGGTGCCGACGTCGGTCTGGGCCGTGCCACCTCGACAGGATCGACAATCTCGTCAGCTCAAACAGATCTACTTGGACGGAACCCGTCAGCTACGACTACGGCTACTACTTATAGTGATTATAATGCATCCAAAGGTGGTGCTTCGGCGCTTGCGAGGGATAATTCAGTCGGTTCCTATGCTTTCTCAGCTGCCGGACCCTCTACAGTGGGATACCCCGAAACACACGACGATCCTGCAAATGGTTACGCCATCCATGGAGGCAGTATAGAGTCGTTCGACCGCTCCCGCCCAGGTGATTATGCTGCTGCAGGCGGCTCCGGGGGAGTGTTGGTTGAAGAAGACGAAGACGACGAGTACTTTACTGACAGCGACGATCCGGATCCGGATCGTTTTGTTAACTTCAGTCTACTCTCTCATCTCGCTGTCAGGTTACGAGACAAGGTCCCAAGAGGCACACATGTCAAGAGCAGCATCCCTTATCCTCGTGCCTTTACTGGCAAAGACATAGTTGTAGGTGATTCTCAATGCCCGCTGCTCGGATGATGATGATGCGTTCAAAGTCGACGATTCAATCACAAATTCAACGGGAGCTCCTGATTAATCACGGTGTCTCTACGGCAGACAGACGTGCTGCGCTACAGGTGGCGCGTAGCCTCCAGAGTCAACTCTTCTTCTACGAAGTTGAGTGGGGGGATAAACCGCTCCAGGACGGAGTCGAGGATGTTTACATGTTCCTGGATGACCTCGAGGGTAATTCGGAGTCACAGAGGGAAAGGGAAGAGCTGCCGACAGCTGTGATCACCATGCTCACAAAATGTTACACCTCGACCTGTAGCGAGGAATATCCGTGTTATTCATGGGTTTGTCCGAGAAGACGCGTGAGTCTCTAATATGCATCCTTCATGCAAATTGACGTTGTCCTAGGCGACCCTTGTAACAGATATCACCTCAATAGCTGAACCAGACCCTACGCCTCATGTAAGTTCACAGCCCGGATTTGGACACTTTACTTACGGTCTCATGGTAGGCTGAAGACTGGCTGCATACAGTAGACCCTGGTATTCTTCGTAGTCTTCCGGAGAGCGAGATTCATCGCCAAACGTATGTTTCTACTGTGTTCTACATGGCTTTCCTCATACTCTTGGCACAAAGGATCATACACAAAACGATCAGTCAAGAGGAACAATATGTTCAGGATCTCGATTCGGTTGAAGCTGTTCGTCGTGATTATTCCGAACTCATGACCCCTCACTCACCCTTGGCTAGTTATTCATTCGCCCTCTCCGCCGTGCAACACACATCATGCCTGCCTCTCAACTGGATGATTTCATCGAGGAAGTGTTCAGTAATATCCTCGATCTGCGAGAATGCAATAAGCGACTCGTGGAGGCGATGTACGTTCGCCAGCGCGAGCAGTCCCCCATTATTTCAAAGATTGGAGACGTCTTCCTTGAGGCCGCTAGAAGCTTCCGATACGCGTACCCTGCCTATGTCGCTCGTCTCCCTTTCGCCGAAAAGCGATTCAAGGAAGAGATTGAGGCGAATGCTAACCTAAGGCTTTTTCTCGAGGTTCGTAGTAATATCTGAGGTTGGATACCACTCTCACTTCGACTCAATTTCATTCTGGTTCACAGGAATGCTCGCGCCAGTCAGCAAGGCAGCAAGAACCTCGACGTCTGGACTTGAAGCATTTCTTGTCACGACCTTCTGAGCATCTCCAGAAGTATCCAATTGCTCTAGAGGCGATCATGAAGGAAACAACGGACGGGAACCCGGATGCGTATTACCTCGCAGAGGCTATCCATGCTATCAAGGATCTGCAGAACGTTGCTCAACTGCGTACGTTCCAAATTGCCATGGGTAAGGGCCCTACCGCGAAGTGGGAATGGCACGACCTGGTCCCCAGTGAAGTGAGAGAAGGTTTGAGCAAGTCCGAGGCAAAACGCCAGGCGTGAGCAACCTATCTACTGCAGAAATGCGATAGAGATTGAATTCTACTTCTAGGATTATCTTTGAGTTAATCAAAGGTGAAATGGGGTATGTGAAAGATATGGAAAACATTGAAATGGTACGAGATGATGCCCGGGTGACACGGGTGTAACAACTGAGCATTTCATTTTTGTTAGATGTATATCCAGCCATTACGGACACAAGACCCTCCCATTATTCCACGGGAAAGAATGGAGAACTTCCTCGCAGACGTGTTCCACAATTTCGCAGGAATTTATGGTCACCATCGCAAGTTACTCGATCAGCTGCATGAGATCCAGCGCGAGGAACACCCCACTATCAAGAGTATCACAGCGGCGATATTCGATGCTGCGTTGAGCTTCAGAGATGCTTACATGGAGTATATTCCGAATTACCCAATCGCAGCATATCGAATAGACGATGAGATGGCAACCAACTTTGAGTTCAAGACCTTTGTGGATGTATGTATATCGTCTCATCGCGAGCTCTCCTCCCTGTAGTGCTGATCTCTCCTCCGAAGCAATGTACGCGCCACCCCGACGCTCATCGTTTAGACATGAAAAACTTTATAAATCGTCCTATACCACGACTTTTGCGATACGAGTTACTCCTGAAAGGGATACTCGAGGAGACCCCAGCAGGCCACGAAGATCGCGAGGCCATTCCTCAAGTTCTTGAGATCATCAAGTCGCTTGGAAAAGACAGTGAACCGGGCGTCGAATCAGCGAAGCAAAAGGTGCAACTGTGGTGCTACAACTCGAACATCGTCTTTAAACCAGGAGAGTCAGTGGTACGTCCCTGGTGACACCTTACCTGTGGAAATAGTGACGAACCTGGACGTAAGGATATGGATTTACTAAATGAGAATCGGTCACTGGTTCATGCGAGCAAGTTATTGAGGCAGCCAGAGACTGGTTTCGAGTGGAACGGATGGACTGAACTCTTTGTCCTTTTGTTCGACAATTACTGTAAGTCATCATGATCCTTTTTTTTTTCTTTTTTGACAAGTGATACGTAGTGGTCCTAACGAAGACGAAGGAGAAAGACGGCGTGACCAAGTATTACGTCAATCGGAGGGTAAGCCGGTGACGCATGATCCCATAATCTGCAGCTGAAAAGCACGCATAGCCTATCCCCTTGGACCTATTAAACCTCACTAGCTTCCTGGACCCGCCGACGCAGCGAAGTACAGGGATTCTTCGTCTTGGACTTGGGAACAGACATGGCGATAGCGCTGCACCTGCAACACCAGGCAGCGGCATGCCTGATAGCGCGACAGACTCTCGTCTTGTCTACCCCTGCACGATCCACTACAGTGGGAGACTTGGTGGTCTATACACGTTATTCACGGAGAGCCCCCAAGCACGGGCAGAGTGGAAGCAAAAGCTGGAAGAGGCGATCGGTTTGCGCAAGGTCGTTCAAGAATCGAACAAGGTGTTTGAGATGGAACCACTCAGCACGGATACCTTTTTCGTACCTGCGATCTCGGCGAGCGCAACTACACCATCATGGAATCACGAAAATTCGTTTACCGGAAAGGTGACGTGCTCCGTGCCATTCAGTGGGTGATTTTGAAATGTGATTGATGTTTCTTACTGAGTCCCTGCAGCTACAACAGATGGAAGGCCGCTCGTTGCAATTGGGTGTGCAGAGGGTGTGTGGATTGGCTTCAGACATGACTCTCGATGTAAGTTTTCTGGTTGTTCGTGACTGAGGATTTAACCTGAGTGCCGTGTCAGCTATGCGCCGTGTGCTGCACCTTAAAATGGTTACACAGTGTGCGATGTTGGAAGACTTTGGGATGTTCCTCGTCCTGGCAGACAAGGTAAGTTCGTTGCCTACCCAACGTCGAGAAGGTACAAACAGTGCTGCATAGGCCCTATTTGCTTATCACATAGAAGCGCTTGTTCCATCGTCCCCGCAAAGCGCGCATACATCACAAACCCCCCAACGAGTCAATGGTACGCGGGATGTCCATTTCTTCAGCGTTGGTAACCAAGGAGGCCGGACCTTGGTTATCTATATGAAGAAAAAAGGGGTACGTCTTTTCACAGGTGGAAACCATGGTTCTTGTTCACGTTCTTGTAGCTCGACAGTGTCTTCCGTGTTCTGGAACCTGTTGTCGAGAAGATCAACGAACGATCGAAGGCACCTGCTTCGTTTACGTCGAGGTTTGGTATTCGTCCTGCTCGGTCGGAGTGGTTCCGTTTGTACAGGGTACGCAGCGTGGTTGCCATTTTCATTTTGAAATTGACTCTTTTTCCCGGCAGGAATTCTTCTTACCCTCCGAATCATTCGACTTGGTCTTTTTGAAAGCAAAGATATCGATTCTTTGCACTAAGGGTTTCGAAATCATGGATCTCACTGAGTACATTAACCTACCGACACCGAAGGTGCTTTACTAATGCATCGTGATCAACAGTTTCAAAAGTGTCACGATTCCGCTTCGCGATGACGGTCACGAGCGGTTGGCAAAACGTTGCGAATCATGTAAACCTATGGGTATGTTCCGCGTTGAAAATGAGTTCCTGTTGTGCTATGATGGTAAGGTGTCCACCATGATCACAAACTCCTGTTCCATGTTCACATCGTCATAGAATTCGGCATTTACGTGAATAAACATGGAGCGCCAAGTCGTTCCTCGTCTACGATCGAGTGGGAAGGCACTGCAGAACGCGTAGCCATACACTGGCCATACATCCTCCTCTTTGACTCGCGATTCATCGAAGTAAGACACATCTCAAGCGGACTTCTGGCCCAGATCATTCCCGGAAACGAGATTCGTTGCATTTGGGATGGCCGTGGGACATCCAGCACGGCCGCCACAAATGCAGAAGGGTTGCAACAGCCAATGAACCTCGATCCTCGCATTCACGCTGTCATGTCCGCACCTGAACCCTTGGGTCAACCTGTACAACCTGGCCGATCGCGGGCAATCGCCCAACACGTCTTTGAGCTCGTGCCGACGGTTCCTCTTTACCCCCCTGGTTCGTTGGCGTCACCATCTCAGTCTGCATATTTCCAGCAGTCCAGCTCACCTCCGCACTCGCCGAGTATGACGGTTGCCAATTCGTGGAATAAAGGGATCTGAGACGGACCTCGTTACATCATTCAATCCGCTTTCCCTTGTGTCGCCTCCTGATACTTTGCACTTTCCTTCCATTCCCTTAGTCACGTGCTTAAATCGCATGCTTCCTTTCGGCCTCGACCCATAGCTCATTATTTTTCTACGTTTTATTTAGATTCGTTTGCGTCTTGCATTACGGTCTTGGGCCTGCTAGTATAGTAATTGTGGAATCCCTGATATGCGAATGAATATTTTTTTTCCTTCCTTCCAGAGTCAGCTCGGGGGTGTCCGTCTCTTTGGAAATCCTCGGCTCCCAGCGTCAGTACCCCGTGTTTCCTGCGATCGGTAACTCACCCAAGGACAAGGCTCATTGATGGCAATTTCCTGCTCTCAGGTGCTCGACCATGGGAGAGGTCAGTGCTGGACAGTGGGCCATGCAGTGTGCAAGCTGGGTTGCATTGAGTCTGCAGTTCTAGCATTCTCCCCGTAGCAACAGGGGTCGGCAAACAGGAGTGATGGATAGTGACGGAGTGGAAAGGAGGGCATTTGCCTCGAACCGCAAATGGTGCAAATCCTTTGTGGCACGGAAAATAGCGATAAGTGCTGGAACCAGCTCGAACTTGGGTGATTTGTCTCACAGAAACGTGAATCTGATTCCGAGTACTACACGGCAAGTCATGGTTTTCATTGAGCTCGAGATGCGGTACCCCCGGGTTCACGCACAATGCCTGTCCAAACGCACTGATGGTATATCATGTCGCCACGCGCATGAATCGGTGTCTTCAAATATCTTGAAAGGAATGTTGGACTTGGTTGGAAGATAGCTAATGGTTATCCTTGGACGAGCGCCATCCATGGGAAGTACTCGCGCAGTGCGAGTCGTCACATGTTAAGATTGTTGCTTGCAAAGAGCATCAACCTGGTTTGATGAGGCATGCAACAGTCTTGGATGAGTGATGCCCGTGGACATGGATGGTGGTTGGAGTCATTGAGATTTCGTCGTCCGAAAGAACGTAAACGGACTTTCCATCCAGACGGTGCAACCCATCAATTGAGGTCGAGGGATAAGAACATAGTAAGCGTTATTGTCACGAAGGAACACTTGCAACCGTGAGTTACTGTATGAAAAAGAAGGATCGTTTCGGGGCGCATCACCATGATCTCCCGCCCGAGAATTATTGGTGGTAAGTTCCTGTTGAAACTGGGGCTGTCGAATGGCGTGTGCATGTTGTAGTGTTTGTCCCTTGCATGCCAGCGGCACCCTCGACCCACTGTTGTCCCGACTTGGGCTGTGGAGTTAGCACAACAGTCGTGCTTTAGCAACCTTGCAACAGCACTTTTGGCGCTTATCGACTGTCTCGTGGGGATGATCATGATGTTGGAGTCATCACGATCAATGACCAGCTCAACTACTTGCTGTCTCTGGAATGAGCCTCACCTTAAGCGATGGTGTAACGACTGAGAATCTGGCCAGTGTCGGCCGAACATTTCTCGAGCTAGTCTCACGTCATTTAATTTGGACGTTCCGCATGTACGGCAGGGATGCTCTGATAGCATCATCAAAGCACAGTTTACGATCGAAAGGCTCTTTGCGCGGTTGTGCGCCTGGTGTTGTGGAGGCCCATCAGACAGATCGTCTGCTATGACCGGCCTACGACTAATGTATACCCGTAGCATCAAGGCGGCGGCCTGTGTTTCTGGAATCTAGAAATATATTTCCTCCGACTCTGTCGCTATGAATCTCTGCTGGAATGTGCATGTGCCGGCTAGATTGATTGCACACCGGTCGCGCACGGGATCCGCAGAGGGCAGTGATACTGCTCGTCGCCTTTCCTGTTCCTCGAGATATAATATAGTCTACGGTGCAGGTGCGTTGAGGTGGCAAGGTAGCTACACGCAAACAGTCATTGAATGGTCTCAAAAGTTGCATTGAAATGTCGACTGTTGTGTCGCGTCACGGTTCGTTTGATCACGTCCTTGAACCTTGAGTTTACCGACACGCGATTTGGGTATGCCACTTGCACTCTGATTGGAACGTTTAGCCAGTATACGCATCAGGTTGCGGAGTTGTCTGATGAAAGCGACCAAGGGAGCGAATCGTAGTTCCGGCAACCTCATGCGGATAGCCACTGATTGTCTGTTCCGTCGTGTGTGCACGGACATGGGATAGTTGTGATCGGATGATCGGATGAATCAATTGGATGTCCCTGCCCTCAGTGTGCGTGTTGTGATCGCCGACGGAGGGTTCCCGCATGAGGGACGTAAGAGTCGGGACGATCGACAGGCCGGTCACTCGCGAAGGTCGTCGTCTTGAGTTGAGGTGACACTGCCCTAGCCAGGGAAGAAGGATGATGTCATCGTCAGGGAAGGATAGGTGAAGTTTCAAGGAACGCGTGGAGCACGAACTGGGAAGAACAAACGGAGGGATGTTGCCCATGCTTTATTTGAGGCAGATGTGCGATGGATGACATTGGGGATGGATGAATTTGCGCCCGTTGGTACTGGTTTGTCTCTAGATATGAAAACGAACGGGCGGACCGAAGCGCAAGGTTTCAATCGAATATGGAAGTCAATGTGATGTTCTGAGAGCAGGCCTGCCGGATTTGGAAGCAAGAAAGTTTATACTCGATCGGACGATAAAATGGACGACGTCAATGTGTTTTGTGGACGGACGGACGCGTGGATGGGTGCTTATCTTACTGGGACTCGTGTATATGGTGCTGCGGCGTCTTAGGGACCTGCACGGTGACTTGGACGGTGGACGGTGGCGTGATCGATATTTGGGAATGCGCGAGGCGAGTTGGGATAACCTCGAGGGGGAGTCGGTTGAGTGAATGCTCTGGTAAAGCATGGGATGGAAGCGAAGCGCGAGTGTGAAAAGTGATCCGGGTCGTCGACGAACAATCTGGCACGTTTTGATGCGCGGCGTGGGGTAGGTAGGACACGCGGCGGAAAGGGATTGAGTACAATATTGTAAGTGAACTGTACTACTAGTAGGTGAAGTTGTATTTTTGATAGCACAGTACGGGCATACAGGAAGGGAATTTCTGCATGGAACGGGATGACAGGAACGGGGAGGACTCAAGGCTGTGTAGGGAAGAGGTTGTTGGATTACGTGACCTTACCAAGCTGTAAATGGGAGGCGGGTGCCGAAACGATGCCGAGGGGGCGGTGCACGAAGAACGACAACACACACTTGGTTTCGTACAAGAGGGGCGTCCCTCGACTCGTCCGATTCCTAGTCCCCCTCCTCCTCCCCAACCTCCCGTGAGATGGACTTCTCCGCTGATTATCCCCATCAGCAACCTCACCAGTCCCAGTCCTCTCCTCAGCGCGTCTGGCCACCTCACCTCTTGCCAACATCACAGCAGTCCCAGTCCGTGGCCCAGTCCCAGTCCCATCACCACCACCAGCAACAGCAGCCGGTCCCCTTTCCTTCTCCAGTCTCGCCAGGTACCTATTTCTTCCCGCCACAGACGCCCTCCCAGCAGCAACAGCAGCCTGTGGCTCCACAGACGTCATCCACCACTGATTCTCGTCCGACCCCATCAGGTCTCTCCCTCAACCTCAGCGGGCTCTCCGTTGCATCGCCACCGTCACTCTCCCCCATCGCCCCTCACCAGACACAGCCCGGTCAGCTCCATCTACACCAGTTCCATGCTCCTCACTCGATCCCTCACCACACGCACTCTCACTCACATTCAACTACCTCTTCCATCTCTGGGCCGATAACTCCCGTCTCTCCTCCATCCATGCCCCTCCTCTCCCCCCAACCCCAATTTTCCTACAACTACGATGATTCCCTCCCTTCCCCGGGTGGCCTCTCACCTACCCAAGACCCTATTCTCTCTCAGAGACGCCCCAGCACTGGCTCATACAGTGCGTCTCCTTCAGAACTCGCTCCGGAGAAGAGCGTCCCCAGGAAACGTAGCCTCACAAACACTCTTCCCATGTCCTCTGCTGGAACCCCTGCACACAGCATGCACCAACATTCACAGTCACACTCCTACTCTTCAGCATCACAGACCCAGAGTGGCCAACATGCTCTCCCTCATCCCATTATCACAACGACTGCATCCTCCCCTCCTCTACCCACTTCTTCTTCCGCATCTTCTCCTTCCTCTCACCTTTCGCACTCCCATTCCCGTTCCCTCTCGCATTCACACTCACACTCCTCCATTTCTCATTCGCACCCTCAACTAGAGATCAATGCCAATCCCACTTCACCTTACGACGATCTTGACGGTGCAGGTGCAGGGTTTCCCGGCCTTGGTGACGATCCCTCGGACGATGATTTGGGCAGCCCCTCTGGCTCATTCTCTACCGGCGGTCCATTTGGTGAATATAGATTGATCCCAACTTTTCATCCATCTATTGCACGTCCTGATTACACCGCTTTTCATCCCTTTAGGAAGCACAAACTCGAGGGCGTCTGGCTCGTCCGGCCAGCAACCGCAGAACGTCATGTCCAAGTCTGTCGGTACCAATAATTTTGTAGCAAAACTCTATCAGTGAGTTATGCCCACCATGCTAATCACGTGTGATGATCGACCCATTCTCCCCAGCATGATCAATGATACTAAATCGCAGCATTTCATCACATGGACGGATTTAGGGTCAAGGTATTTATTTATTTTCGCGTCCATCCTCGGAAATGCTCAGATGTCACATCGATGCGATCCCTGCTTAGCTTCGTCGTATCTAACGTCGGCGAGTTCAGCAGGAGCATACTTGGGTCACATTTTAAGCACAACAACGCAAGTCTCCTCCCCTCCCTCTCTCTGGTCTTGAATCCTGAATATATGCGCAGTTTTCTTCCTTTGTCCGTCAACTTAATATGTATGGATTTCATAAGATCAATAGGGTGCGTCACTTGCACTCGTCATTCCCCTTCTTTGTGTTCATCTTTCTTGTACCCTGTCTGCATCCATGCACGCGTACATGCTCACCGACACATTGCCGTCACAATAGACCCCGCGGGCTCAACGCACATCTTCTACTTCCCAAACTTGGGAGTTCTCCCATCCAAAATTTTTGCGTGGCCGGCCAGATTTACTAGAAGCGATAAAGCGCAAGGCGCTAGAACCCGATCCGAGAGAGAGGAACCGGTGAGGCTACCTTGTCACCGGCGTGTGAGAAGAGCATTGACACATCATTTTTTCCAAATAGTATCGAACTTCCAGGTGAAGTTGCTCGCCTTTTATCCGATCTCCGCGAAGAGAATAGTGCCCTCTGGCGAGAAGTCAGGTCATTGAGCAGCCGTATACCACAAGTGTCACCTGCTGGCGGCCATGGACCAGCGATGATCTCGCCAAATTTTGGGGGATCCGCTCAAGGTTCGCAGTCTCATATTTCACCCAACGCTCAGGTTGGATTGGGAGGCGGACATGTCCTTACGCACTCGAGGTCATCGTCAAACTTGGGAGGTGATGATGGTGAAAGGGATGTTGACTGGGAGGATGAAGATGCGCTAAATGCGTCTGTAATGGCAGGTGTCGGAATAGGTGGGAGTCAAGGCGGGGAAGAATGGGATGCTCAGAGTCCGAGTTTTAATTTTGGGGCAAGCAGCGGATTGAACGTACCTGGTTTTGCGTTCAACACCTTTGCGCCACCGTCTGGGGAAGAGTGGAAACGCTGGGCGGAGGGCGAGATCATCAAAGAGAGGAAAAGAGTCGAGAGGCTCGTTGGCATTGTCAAGGTACTGGTAGACTGCACCGGAAAGGGAGGTGCCAATGCGAGTCTAGCGGCGAGCAGCAGTGCAACCACGAGTATGAGCATAGATCGCGAGCTAGACGGAAGTAAGTTTTGGTTTTGCACTTGCACTTGGCATGCTGAGTAGGATGATCAGTCCCGCAGGGCATTCTGCAAGAGCTTCACGAGCTTTCTCTGTCTTTTGACACTACTCCTTCTCCCTTGTCGATGCCAATCGCTTCTCCGTCTCCGTCTCCCTCACCGCACCCACTTACGCGTCACCAGTATTCACCAAACATTTTTATCACCTCGCCGACGTCACCAACGCCCTTTACCAGCTCACACTCTCGATCTCCGTCTCGCGAATCGCAAACCCACTCCAATCCAAATGCGCATACAATCCTCCCTACACTCACCATTCCCAATCCGAGTCCCTCGCAAATACCTCATTCCTTTCACACACCTTCGTCCTCACCCACAGCGTCGGATATCCTACCCAGCTTTTGCCGAAGGTCGAGTCACGTGAGAAGTCACAGCCACCTCGGTGCGCGTATACAGAGACAACCCAATATCACGCTCACTCTCGATACGGACAATGACAGACGTGTGGAGAAGCGTGCTCGGACCGAGGGTAACAAGGCCAAGGACGGGTCGGAGGGGTTGCGAATGGGGGATGAGATGGATGTTATACCGAGTGAACCAGGGGAGGATGTCAAGCCACCCTCGCCGATATCGTTGACGGGCGGGACATCACCGACGAGTGTGAGCGTGGCCGCTGGCGGGGGGAGCAAGGTGGTGGGGTTACGATCGAGGAGTGATTCGGCGCCGATGTGGGGTGGAGATGGAAGTTCGGTGCAGGGTGGGTTGAGTGCGACTTGGACGGGGCGAGGAAGGAGCGGGGGGTCTTTTGGACAGTGATGGCGGGGCCAAGAATATTCGATGTAAGTTTGGGTTATACGTGTTTCGCCATTCGACGTCTCCATTTCTTTCGTTTTTCTTTTCTTTTCGTGGCTACCTTGCAACTTCGACTGTTTTTGTTGTTTTGCGTGGTCGTACATGGTACGAACTTTCCGCGTCGTTTCTTTTGTTTCTTTTTGTTGTTGCGAGTCGTATCTATATGGTACGTATTCTTAGTATTTGAAGCGACACAGTTTTGACCCTCACAATTGGGCGGAATGTCTAAATGTACGCCTCACAGACCTTAGTACAGACCTGAAGGAGCCAATTGGCACATCCTCTTTTAGCGGTGCCTCCTAACCCATGGGTTTTATCCGGTTCCCACGCCCACTTAGAATGTGGTCTGCGAGTTCCGACTCGTCAACTCTTGCGCCAGTTGGCCTTGCTTCAAAGCAAAAAATTGTATTTTCTGTGACCATATCAGGTGCTGACCAAGGCCAGGGCTCAAATCCAGATATCGACTGATCTGTAACGCCGCTCGTTGGCAAGTGCTAGCCTGGCATACTATACTTATGCTGCTTTAACGTTCGTTGGTAGCAGACGTTCGGCGTCCGCGGGCCTTGATCGAGATCCAGTATTCAATATTCAACTTCATTGCATGTGTGTCGACACCGGGCAGCATCGTCGCATTCGATGTCCCTAGGACGCTCAAGCTCGAAGCATGTATGTGTGGCGTCGAAGCAGCATTGCCTTCTAACACGACAAGAACATGCCCATGCCCATGTCACTCAGTCCTCGGACTTGGATGAGTTCGTTTCTGGTACTGCTTCGACACCCCAGGCTCGCTGGATGGATCAGTATGAATTACCCCTCAGGCTCTACACTGGACAGCACACGCAAACGTGAGTGTCTGAATCTTGACGATGATCCGATCCGGACGTGTACAACTAACAACGCTGAAATGGGGTTCGCCCGGTTGTCGCCTGGATTCTTCTATTACGTCCAGCACGGAGAAGCCGCTTAATCTTTTCGCTATCGCCTCTCGTCGGCCGATCGCTTCAGCTGTTGGAAGGAATCGTCGTGCACTACGTACCAGGAGATTTCGAGTGGATCTTGTTCCACAGGGCGCATTCAAGCACGATGGGCCCGTCTTCGTAGTATGGCCCTCTCGTCGTGCTATATGATACTATGATCAGATCGTGCAGTATCTCGATGTGCACAGCAAGTGGCACCCTCCGGCCTCTTGTTTGTTTCGTGTTCCACACAGCTACATATAGCTATGTCTATTTACATGACATCACGGCTGGCCAGCTGGACCGGACGTCGCATCGACGTTGCTAAACGTACGTCCCTGCAGGCCTTCTTTTGTCATTCTTCATAGACGGGGTTATCGCGATTTGTGAGCGACATCCTTGTGACCCTGGCAGATTGTACACAACGTCACAGATGCAGACATACTCAAGGGTGACCATTTATTTGTCACTTGCGTGTGTTTGGAAAGAAACCCACCGAGGTGACATCATGCAGGGTTTGGTCGCATTACCTACACGAGGTACTTCCTCGTCCGTCGAATCGACGCTCGTGTGCGTGGTGGGACGTTACAGAATCCTTGATGTGGTTAGGAACTCTGCATGGCAAGTTCGGGTCTTGCTTGAGCCCTGTGGAGTCTGGCAAATCACTAGCTCCGCGAACATGCAAACTTGGAGGGAACCAATGGCAAATAGCGTATGTTGTTCGTATCCGTGTCATGTTCTCGGTGCGTTTATGTGCCACATTCAGATTGGTCGGCGCTGGTGATGATGATCCCTGCAAACACATAGGCAGCGTTTCCGAACCCCTCGCGGAGGCTGTGATCTGTGAATGCTCGTGCACGCCTGTTGTTCGCGTTCAAGGCACACCTTGTGGAGCCCACTGGTACGGTATCCTGGACACTCTTGTGATCAGGATGTGGTCCTGCCTGTGTTTGTCTATATGTTCCGAACTGAAGGACTTTGCAAGGAAATATCACCTCGTGTGCTTTGGTTACTGTTGCCAGTGACGTGGACGCATCGGATCGAGATCACCGTGTTCTTGACGCGTTGACGCGTCTGCGAGCGAGGTGTGCCCTATGTTTGTCCCTGGAAGTAAGCAGCCATCGGATCCGGGAATCCCTTCGCCTTAGTGATATTCGAGGGTTGCCATTCTTGCGCGTGGAAACACGACCTGGCGGTTCATGCCCACCAACACATTAACTGGCTGGCGTGCTAGGATTTCTCACCGGGGCCCGTCGAAAGTGCTTTGTCCCAGCACTCATCGCTATTCTCCGCGCTGCGAAGAATGGGCAGCGTTTACATCCGAGTCTTTAGCCAAGGTATTCTTTTCAAACAAAAGCACTTTTTTTCACCCGAGCTTTAGCATATGCGCACCCTGTCCATCGCGCTTACCCCTTACGTTCCTTTCTAGTCGATGATCGCAGATTCATGGAAGAGCAGTGTCAGTGCGATCCAGCTTGCGCGCTGCATGTCGCACTATTGAGGTCTCGTCATCAGATCAGGAAACATCGGAATAAGGCGATTTCATACGGTGGTGGCCCGCCATGTCCGCTCGCACCTACCGGACAAGGACAAGGACTCCCTGTATCTACCACCTTGTCCGTACACACACTCGCACGAGTGACATTGGAGGACGTGCAGGGTATCACCAACGGTCACCGCGTCTTCCTCGACGCGACAGCTCCAAATGTGACCTCGTTGACCGTTTTGGACGATCGGGGGCCTAAGACGTTTCGCTTTCCACCCCGGAAGGATGTTTGCCCGTTGGGTGCTGTGGTGGACAAGATGATTTGTGGGCATTGAATATATGTGGGGACGCCGCGAGAAAGTACATGTTGTGTCGGCGATCTCGGATGTTTTGGAGAAGCTGCGACTCGGAGCCAGGCGTGCTGGTGGTTCGGCTGTCATTCGATTCCGTCCCGAGGATTAGCATTTGTGCGGGTCACGAGTGGTTGGGTGAGAGGTAGTCGAGGCTTGCCAGGCGCATGTGAAGCCCGAGTTGTTGGTCACAAGTTTTCGCATTGCGTGTGGTGAACCGGATCTGAGCATATGTTCGGACGGGCAAAAGCGGAGGTGGATCGTGGCAAGAGTAGCCTACTCATGCCAGGAGAGGGAGGGTCAATCTTCTCCGCAAGTCACTGGATTTTCTGGGTGTTATGCTCGGATCGCTCAGGTTGGTCTCTGGACGACTCACGAGTACCAGGAGTACGGATTGCAAGTCTGAGGTCTATTGTATCGGATGTATGCAATTCTTACTATCAGTCATTATTGCCGCTGTACATACCAGAGTCTGCCTCCCCGGTAGCCTCGCCCCAGCAAGCATGATCCAAAATAGTCATCTACGTCTGCAGCTGCCGAAGGAGCGATCGTCCCCACATACCTGTTCGGCTGAATTTGCATCGGATCAATCCCGAATCCCTCATACCCCTCTCCGCCTCTGCCTGTAACATCTGGCAGTATTGTCGAGAAGCACCTGCGATGGCTGTAGATTAGCCCACAAAAATACAGCAGTGAGAGGACCAGGATCACTTACTTTGTCCAGTGGGGACGGAAGAATTCCAGGATGGGCAAGTAGTTGATGCCCGCGGTGATCGTGATAGTGTCAAATACAGTCAAGATGTTCTCGTCGGATCTGTATTTCCGAGGGAAGCTTGATGGTTTGCTGCGAGCGGGGTCAATTCGCTGACTCGTGCCTCGGTAAGGTTCCCCACGAACCCACGAAGAATGACACTTTGAACCGAATATCTGCAGGGAGCATATCCTGTATCTCGACTGGACGTATGTCGGCAGCGCGAACAAAGATTTGTGGGGACATTCTTTGTTCATCGCTGATCTTCTTGGCGCGTTCCTGGTGCCTAGCTTCGACAATCGCAGACGGGTGATAACGAAGGCTGATGCCGCTCTTGAACCCCCGTTTGTCTGACATGTTCTGAAAAACGAGTCGATAAGAGAATGTCATTATTGGCAACACAACTGTTCATGGGACACACCATCTTCGTTCACCGTTGTGCTTGGCTTTTTGCAGAATAGAATGGCATATGCCTTGTCAAAGTTGATCAAATCCTGCGCATATTTTTCTGCGTTCTTGTTCGTACTGTAAGATGGGGTATAACAGGTGTAGAAAGATAAGTCATGGTCTTCAAGAGCGAGGAGCTGGACCACCCCCGAGTACCTGTACAAGCTTCCATACTAGATAATCTTCAGTCGACTCCCAATAACGTGGGGAGATGCATACCAAGATTATGATTATGGATATCATTCATGCTGGCATTCATACCCTGACCTAAACCATCTCACCAGCCTCTGGGGAATGGGTATGACATGCATCGCCAGCAATGAAAACGTGGTCCTTGACGAAGTACCTAGATGCCACACGCTGCCCGACTACTAGTGGATGACTCACACATTGGCACAATCATGAGTGGGCTAGCTGGAAAAGGCGCACTGATGTAAACCGTCCACCACTTGACCCCTTTCGGGTCGCCCAACTCAAATGGATGGTGCATCTTTTTCGTGACCTACCGACATCCATAGCCATATGATATATTTTGTCACGAAATCATTACACAAACGAGTTCAGTGTCATCTTGCTTCTGTCCACACTTCCAGTTAACGGACCCAGGACATCCACGTCCGATAGTTGGGTGTAGAAACGGACTGTGTCGCCTTCACGCAGAATGATCTTGCAGGACCCGCCTCAGAATGGATATCAGTGCTGTTGCGAATATCTGGAAAGTTTGTTTCTGGAACCATATCGACAACACCCCAGATATAGCCTGGTTGTCTTGATTAGTGATGAAGACAACACCAGTCACTGTCACATTACCTGTTTGATTACCCTCCATCTCGATCCCTACTAGAGCCTTTCAGACCCAAGATTGCGCTCCTACGGACTGTATGTCGGTGTTAGACATACGGACGAGTGAGGTACAACTCACCATCTGTGCCAATAACAAATTGGGCACGTACGATTCCTCTCTTGCTCTGGTCTTTGATTGCGTCTTAACGCTCCACAATAACTTGCAGTAATCATTGTTTACAAACTACAGGGAGAATGCCCTACTTGGTACCTGTCTTCACCGGGTAAGACGAAGGATTCGACGGTTTATCAACGTTTCAATGTTCAAAGGTTGCCTTTGGCGTTCGACTTCCACCCCATGATGCCTCATAGAGGAGAGAAATACTGTACCCTGGTGGAGTTAAACAAGCCTCCACCAATCAACACAAAATGGAGAAATTCGACGACAAGGACCGCACAGAAAATGGAAAACGCATACTGGCTGGTTTCAGAATTCGTCCTGTGTACTTCAGAACTCGTCCTTTAGAGACTGGATACACATTGCAAATGCGACTCATACCTCGATCCCTCCATCACGGCCCGGGATGTAAAAAGCCTTGATCCGTGACACACGATCAGACGCGCCAAATCCAAGAGCAAACAGGCGATTACGCACGGACATGTGGATCTGGTTTCCCTCACTGATCGATCCATAGCTCTATTCCAAAAGCTCGAGAGGTGGTGGAATGCTGATGTACCTGTAACACTCCGATCGTCCTTGGCTGACTACGTGTTTGCTTGATCAGTCGCAGCCTTTGCGGGGCTGGGGCTAATCAGTACTCGATCGCTCGAGAAGACGGCGATTGCTGAACACGACATACCGTTTATCAATGATCCTGGCGCGGGTGCCTGCGATTGCGAGCGCATTGGCAACACATGAGACCAACCAGGCCAGCTCCGATGATCAAGATATCCACGAGTCCCCAGTGAGCATCGTGGATGGTGTTAGTAAACGGGAAGGGGTCCCTGGGTCCCTGAAACAATGGTTTAGAGCAGGACATCTAACTCTGCAGAGTATGCTAAGGAAAATTCTCCGTCCAATAATTGCCGATGAGAACTTGACAAGCTGATTAGTAAATGGAGATTCAAGTGGAAATAGCTCATTCTTACCAGTGGCGTTTCGGTGATCGGGGGGCCGGCCCTAGTTCGTAAACCTAAGTTTTGCTTGCGCATGCAGTGTCCAGGATACTTCGAGTCAATAGAGCACACACCAACGCCGCGTCAGTCAGCCGCCGTCATGCACTCGCCAAGCCACGCGTGGCTCAATAACAATGATCTGTGCATAACCCAGCGCACGGCTCGCCCCAAGTATCTGGATCAGATTGAGTCCGAGCTGTAACCTCAGCATATCTAATGAACATTATATGCTGGAGTTGCCGCCGCCGAGACGAGCATAGGTAGACTCGTTGTTACTTGTTGAAGTTTGTTTTGGTGCATTTGCAGATGTCACGGTGTGGCTGTGTGGCCAGCGCCGGCCCGGCCAGCCTCAGCGCCGTGACACTGCAGCGGGTAGGTGCCGCCGACTCTAATTCAAGGGTCGGATAAAAAATGTTGGGTGAAACATAGGTAAGACAAGGCTTGCTCCACTGTTTCATTCAGTAATTAATAGGCGATCGCATCAGCCATAGTATCCGTCACGTCGGAGCTGCCAGTTTCCACGTCAACGTCACTTGACAGCTCGAAAGGGTGACCTGGCCAGCACTGAACTATTTCTAATAGTGGTACCACCGTGGCAAGGGAAGCAAGTGGGAAGCATCGTGAAACTATGCATGATAACGGGCAGAATCGCCATAGCAAGGGTAAGCAAGGTGGATTGATCAACTCGGATAATTGGCTGATTCCCATAGTAGCCCCGAAAACGGTAGTGAGCGACCTTCCATTTGTTATTTCGGTCGGTTCTGATTCCGACTGGCGCTCCCTTGCCAGCGCCCTGCCCCCTTGCTAGCCCCATCTGCCATCTAATGTGGGTCACCGGTATGGACGGAACTGTCGCCTTGTGCCAACAGTGTCGAGGCTGTGTGGCCAGGCTCGTGGGCTCTGTCAGTCACATCCGAGTCATGCAGCACTGCAACCGATGTCAATGGATCTAGGAGAAGTAGATATGTAAGACCAACGACTGTTTCAAGTACTGTCATCATTCATGAACAGCCCATTCACCATAGGTCGTCAATGGAGTGTCAATCGAATACTCTTGAACGTCGGGGTTACCATGTCCACGTCGATCGCACGGGCATTGCGACCACTCTCGTCGTTAGATTCGATGTGGATCACGGACCACAGCGTCACTTTTCCTTCATGAGGATCGTGCTGTGTCGCGACGCTTCGTGGGTAGATGCCCAGCATACCTGGGTATGTCCCGCTCCACCGCTCACAGGGAATACTCACCTACTATAACACCACGTGCATAGACCATTCGACAGCTAGAGCATGTCATCCGTAGCTCCAAAGATCACGCCCCACATACGCCTCGAAGTAATTCCACACTTCCAGCGCTCACGGTTGCATTCAAAGCCTTCCTTCATGACGATGGGAGTGTTCACTATGCGCCCATCCCTACATCATCAGTGGATGAATTGCGCCATCGGGATACCAAGTCTGTCTGCATTCTTTCGGAAAGCAAACACTCGTTAACTCCAGACACTCTATCTGTGTCTGTGGCCGTGACTCGCACTATACGGCTCACTCCTGTTGGCGATACCCGTCCAAGGAAAACCAGTAACTGTCTTCCAACGGAAATCCTTCTGAAAATATTCGAACGCTCGGAATCATGCGAGTGCAAGTGGCAACACGATCTCCTGTTATTTGCGCAGGTCTGCCGTCGCTGGTCACAGTGTGCTTTTAAGGTACTCTTTGCTCGTTTGGAGTCCTCCGAGTGGAAGAACGGTCGTTTCTTTCATTCGGACCAGTCTTTGGACCCTTGGGGTTTTGCAGAAGCATTGCGCAAGACGCCCGCTCTTGGACGGGATGTGCGACAACTCGATGTCGACCAACACAAAGGCATGTTGAAGTGCCGGCACCATGCGGCTCCCAAGGAATCACCTGGGTTTGTCCAAGCGCTCATCGCTATTCTCCGCGCCACAAAGAATCTGCAACATTTGCATCTCTCTCTAGGGGATCCACCCTCGTGGCTAGAAAATGCACGCTTTCTAGCTCTCCCTGAACTTTCCCACCTACACACATTATCCATTACGCGTGCCTTCCACGGAAACGATTCGCTCATTCACTCGCCATACAGTATCAATACGACCCAGCTTGCGTGCTGCATGTCCCGCTGGCCATCATTAACATCTCTTACGGTCGAAGATCTCAAACCAGGGAAGATCGGAGTGTGGCGATTTTCAATACGACCGCCGGCCTGTGCGCTGACACAACTCTCTCTCCGTAATCCCGACTTGTCGGACAAGGACTTCCTGTATCTCACAGCCTCGTCCGCCAAGACGCTCACACACGTAACGCTAGACCACGTCTCGGGAGTCTCCGCCGATGGTGTCTACACCTTCCTCAACGCGATTTCTCAAAACGTGACCTCGTTGACCATTCGGTACACAGGGTATCCCGAGTATCCGCACCAGGAGAATCCATTGGACGCTACGGTGGACAAGATGCCGCGCTTGCAAACCTTGAACACTTCTGGGGACATCGCGAGCGAGCACATGTTGCTTCGGCGGTCTGAGATGTTTGTGAGGAGCTGTGGGTTGGGCGTACCGGTGGTTCGGCTGTCGTTCGAGTTCGTCCCGAGGGTTAGGAGGTGTGCACGTCGCAAATGGGCCGGGTGGGAAATAGTCAATGTTTACTAGGCTTGTGCAGAGCCTGGGCCATTGGTTGCTCGCATGGTGTATTCGGTGATGGTCTATGTTCGGAAGGGTGAAAGCGGCGTCGGGTCGTGGGACGAGCAACCTGGGATCAGGGTCAATTTCGTTCATAGTTTTTTACAGGAGGTTGAACTCCCGAGTGGTGATCATCACACTAGGGGACCCGGAAGGCCAGCACCCTCAAAGACGTCGAATCCGGTGCATTTCCTAGTACATACGTCGGAGATACGTAAAGGAAAGTATCCCTTTTTCAATTTGTGGGCAGCGGTACACATTATTTGCACGAATGATGATCTTCAATATGAAATTTCCACTCGACTTGGGTATTACACCTCGAGGAGAAATGTATCAACTATGTATAATGGACCACCGAATCAAATCACGGGCAACGATACGACATATGGGGTTGGAGCATGGTATGGAAAAGAAGGCTAGTGACAACAAAAGCAACTTGGATCGGAGAAGAAAAAAACACCCGAATCAACTGGCGACTTTACCGAGAGGTGTCTTTGCCATAACGCTGATCACCTCGTACAAGACCTGTACCACACCCCAAGTCAGCTTCTGAGACGAGCGGGAAACGGAGAGATACGAGACTCACGTCGGCAGCGGCCATGGTGGTCAACTCGGCGTTGGTATCGTACGCAGGGGCGACTTCGACAATGTCAGCGGAGACGATGAAAAGGCCGTCCAGGCCGCGCAAGATCGTGCGCAGTTCGCGTGTCGACCAACCTAACAAGAACTGGGCATCAGAGTGAGAACAGCAACGCGCTCGGTTGTCGGTTATCTCGAGAACGAGTGGAAGAAAACGGACGTACCCCCGGTCTCGGGAGTGCCGGTCGCAGGCGCGAAAGCAGGATCGATCGAGTCAATCTATTCAGGGTATAGGTATGACCAAGTTATCACGGGTAATGAAACGACATACGTCGATCGAAAGGTATACCGGGCGGTCGCCGACGGTCTCTCGAATCTTCTTTATGATACCATCGGTGCCTATTCAACGAATTGGCGTAGAAAGGTGGTCGTCCATATCGTTAGTGGAACAGTAGCCATCGCGCTCAATTTGAACGCACCGATCTTATCGATCTCACGGGCCTCTATCCTCTGGAACCCAGAGGCGTCATCATTCGCATAATCAGCTGGACCCGACAACGTCGTTCGAATCGCACCATGCTAAAATCAAGGGACGAACTAGGATCAAAGTGCTCGATGGACATCCGAGAAAAAAAAGAAAAGAGACGAATGAAAAAAGGAAACAGATACTTGCAATGGAGCTGCCGTTTTTGATGAGGCCTTCTTGACTAGCCCAGTAAAAGTAAGTACCGTGGTTGATGGCAGCTTGATCGGACGGGGCGCCTCCAAAGACGGATGGTTTCCAGGTGTCAAGGTGCGAGTCAAAGTGAATGACAGAGATGGGGCCATAGGCAGAGTAGATGGACCTATAGCAAGATTGGGCAAGGGAAGCTTTCAATACGATACATCCGAAGGTGGGAATTACAACTGCTTACCTGAGAAGCGGAAGGACGATGGTGTGGTCCCCGCCCAGCGTGACGATCCTTGGATGATGTTTGCCATCGGCGGAGATTGGAACGAGCGGTTTGCCCGTCAGCAAGTCATTACCGAGCGGGGAGAAGGCAGGTCTGTGCAGGAGCTCCTTGTGGCCGTTCTCGATCTGTTGGATGGCGTATTTATTGTCGTAGGGGGTGACGGGGATGTCGCCGCAGTCGACGATCTTGAGGCCCGCCAGAAAAGGGTTAACTTCGAGAGGGACGTTGTATCCCCCGTACAACGTCAAACGGCGTGACCCCGCACGGATACCAGCGGGACCAAAGCGGGCGCCGGGGCGATATGAAGTACCCGTGTCCTGCGAGCGATAGGATCGTTAAATCGATTCCGTACGCACAGGATGGATAGCTTACAAACGGGGCGCCGATGAAAGCAATATCGAATGCGTCATTTCTGCCTTTACCGAGGCATTGCACCCATGGTAACTTGGCAAACGTAGTGATGCCGGAGAAGATGGAGTCGGCGGTGACTAGATCGTTTAGCTTAGAAGTGAAACCTGTGATATGAAGCTATATGACTTTACCTTCGTTGTCACCGGGGTAGACTGCCTGATAGGGATACTTGAAGTATCCAAGAGGCATTTGTTCATGCTCGTGGTCATCATGAGCGATGGCGACACAAACAAGCACAGTGGTGACGAGGACAGATAAATGGGCTCGCATCTTGGGCGGATGTTCTGAATTTCAGGTGCGACGAATTCAAGCGGACGTGGACGAATATAAGCGTACAACTGCGGGTCTCAGTAGTGGGAGGTAGAGTTGACGCTGAATTCCGAGCGACATTGAGGGCAGCTTAAAAACTTTCCTCTTGGGAAAAGAGTGTTATCTCTCCGGCCGCATGCCCTCAGATAATCCGAGGGATACGAGCTCACTGAGATAAGAGTTCACCCCAAATCCACTGTTTTCTGCCTCGAGGCAAGCAAATCGGAAAGATGTCAGCCTGCCGAGTGGATAACTCACAGAGACAACGTTTGTCAGCGGGGTCACGCTATCGAAATTTGCCTGCAAGGATACTAAACGGGTTTACTAGCATCAGCACGATGCAAGCCTCATTTCCAAAACGTTCCCGGGCTGTAAACAAACTGCCAGCACGAAGGCATATAATCGTGCGATCATGGATCGTGGCCGCTTAGCTCCTCGGGACTTCGTCCGCGTTATAAGCACGGCTAAAAAAACGCATACAATATACATTTCGTCTGCGCCGCTTTATCTTGGGTTCCTCTCAGCAAAAACGATGAGCACAGATGAGACCTCACCACTTCTCCAAGACCCGCTACAACAAGCGATCAGCGACAATGATGCTTCTCCGCCAATCCCGACAATTCCCGAAGAGGCAGGCACGACCCAGCGCTTCGGTTCAAAACTATTGGTCTCCCTGCTCGTGGACTCCATCCCCGGTGCGGGCAGTTTTTTTGGCATGCAATGACCAGTCTAATAAAACGCTCTCCCAAAGTCATCCTCTCATACATCCTACAAAACTCGGTACAAACCGCAGCTGTCGTGGTGACCGGTCGCCTGGGACCCGAACAACTGTCTGCAGCCGCATTTTCCATGATGCTGGCGTTCGTTACTGGCTAGTACTTCTCAATGACTTGAATCGAGCTTCCAAGGTCCCATGATAGTTCGTATCTGACAGGATGGTGCATCGCGCTCGGTGGTGGGTCGGCGCTGGACACGCTTGGATCACAGGCCTTCACGGGCGGCGTTCGCAAGACCGATCTGTCCATACATTTGCAGCGATGCGTTGTGATGTTGTGGGCCCTCTTCGTCCCCGTCGCCGTGCTGTGGTTCTTCATCGAACCTGTGCTCTTGGCCATCGGAGAGCCTGTCAGTCTCTGCAAAGACGTGCAAGGCATCATGCGCATACTCATCTTTGCAGCCCCAGGATTCATCGCCTTCGAATCCCTCAAGAAATACTTGCAGTGCCAAGGTAAGTCTTGGAGCATTTTGACACGCGTCGCGGTGCTTGAACGTCGTGGATAGGCATCGTGCGTGCTGCTACTTTGGTCTTGATCATCGTCTGGCCAATCAATCTCGCTTTGAACGTGGTCTTGGTTCACTATACTCCGCTCGGAATGCTAGGTTGCCCTGTAGCGCTTTCAATCACTTACTGGCTCGCTTTCTTCTTGTTGATCATCGTCACATGGCTGTCCCCCACGCACAAAGCCAACGGAACATGGGGAGGTTTACAGCCCAGAGCGGTCCTCAACACCAAGAGTTGTCGCGGATTTCTTGGGTTGGCACTCCCGGGCATCTTCATGGTCGGTACGGAATGGTACATAGATTCCGGCTTTGGGGCAGAGTTTCCAGGGCACTTACGACCCCGGCAGGGCAGCGTTTGAGATTGTCGCACTCGCAGCTGGACGGCTTGGCGAGCTCGCTCTAGCAGGACAATCCGTAATCATGACTACAGATCAGAGTAAGTTTATTGACGTTCGATCATTGTGGATGGAAACTAACGCTTGTCTTATTTCAAGTCATTGCCACGATACCATTTGGCTTTGGTAGGTCTTCGCTGGGACTACGTTTGGTCGAATCAATGAGGATAACCCGAACCAGGGGTCGTGGCTTCCAACCGCGTAGGAAATCTCATCGGGGCCAAAACCGCCACTGGCGCTCGCACTGCAGCCCACGCATGCGCACTAGTCAGTGTATTAGTCGGTTTTTCGATCATGGTCATCCTCCTAGCCACTAAAAATGTAAGTGGACCACCTGGACAAGTTTTGATTCGCCCTGAAACGATGCTCCAGCAATTTGGTTACCTCTTCAGCGACGACCAAAACGTCGTGCGCATCGTCAGTAAAGTCATGCCGCTCGTCGCATCCTTCCAGGTAAGTCTGGCACGCGTCCGATACCTACCCAACCCAACATCTGAACGTGCATGTAGATTGCGGATGGACTAGCAAATTCGTGTGGTGGTGTTCTCCGTGGACAGGGTATGCATGTCGTCGCCATCGTCTACATCTCCGGATCAGCTGAGGAGTTTGACGGCCAGGGCGTCAGCACCTCGGCGCCTTCTTCAACATCATCGCCTACTACGTGCTGGCGCTCCCGATAGGGATCACACTCGCGTTTAAACATCATCTTGGGTTACAAGGTCTCTGGATAGGTGCGCTTCCCACCATCTATTGGGAGCGACGTTTTACTCTATGTTCCACAGGCCAAGTCATTGGACTTTTCACTGTCGGTATCAGCGAGTATGGGGTGATCTGTTTTGGTACCGATTGGGACAAAGAGGTTGAGAAAGGAGTTAACAGAAATGCGGAAGAAGCGAAACAGAGGGCGTTACTAGAGCATCGCCTGCGAATGAGGGACGAACTCACTGACTAACCCAACGCTAGATCTGCACAAGAACATCGAGGTCACGATATAACTGTGTTCGAAAAAGGTTATGTAACACAAGAAGGAACGTAGCGAGGGTTTGACTTCAACATGCTTTTTTCCCCTTCGATTGTTGCTGGATTTTGGCAGGGATGTGTACACAGATAGTAATCAGCTTGAAATATCCACAAGGTATTCATTGTTTGACAATCAACGCGTGGTCTAGGGTATC
>JBBPJP010000167.1:0-43067 GCA_038088775.1 Boletus barrowsii
TGTGGTGCAAGGTGGAGTGGTCGAGGGGGTGCAGCCGCTCTCGGGCAGTCTGCCTGGCATGGAGGACAACTCACCGTTTGATGACTTTCGCAAATCCCTTCATATCGCCTTGGTTTCTGGATACTGTCTGGCTAAAGAAACTTGAGAGGGAAAGTAAGGTGCTATAGTTGCTACGATGCAAGGACTGGTGGAGCGTCGTGAATGCTCCGGCGTCCAACGACGATTATGTCATCAGACACCGCCGCATGCCACTGCGCCGTTTTAGGCTCGTGCTATGTGTAGTCAGCACTAGTATTCTGACTCAACCCTGTGACAGTAAACCATTGCTTTGCACCGGAAGCCAGACGTTCTCAGAGGGGTGATCTGGAAGTGCAGTCAAGTATATAAAGCATCGTTGTGTTCGTCTACGAAACACGACCTTCAAAATATATTGCCACGGCCTCGTATAGAGGTGTAAGATGGCAACTCATGAAATAGGTTTGATCGTAATACAGATATCCACTGAGCAAGGTGGCAACTTACTTTATAAACTGATTTACCGACACCGGTACAGTTTTCTGTCATGGTAAGAAGATTTGAAGCTGCGGAACTTGCTGTCCTGACGCAGGGTCGCATCGCCACTGGTCGGCCCGAATCCCCGCCACGACGTCATAAGTGGATACCGCCTTTATGACATCACCAAGCTTTTCGTTCGTCCCAAACATCATCCATGCATCCAGTCATTGCCACTTCCGCACGCAGATTGAGTCCGGGCTTCGTGTTGATTCCGTGCGCCCGTCGTCACGTTCACGCAACACCGTGGGTGTCGAAATCCGTAAAACAGAAAGTGTCAGAGGCAGCGGACAAGGTGTGGTCTCCATCATCAGTCTGTGACTTCCAAATGTATAATGAAATCGGGTAGGTCAACAAAAAGGTCGGCGAAGGTTTGGCTACTGCGATCGAAACCGGTGAGAAAGCCACAGAAAGGACAAAGAAGGCTCTGGGTAAATAAAAACACACAGATACCCAGTTGTTGTTGACATGCCCCTTTATCAGGAGAAACAACTAAACATGCAAAGGGTAAGGCACAAGGAGCGAAAGAGGGAGTAGACCGAGTGGTACAGAATGCCAATGGTGTAAGCGAGGACGTACGTGCACACCATCTTTCCTCGTAAAGAAAGCTGAGATCTCTGGAAAGGTCGTTTCAGGCGGTAAAGAAACTGGGAAAAAGGATTTGTGATCAACGTCCGAACGTCGTGAATACCACCTCACACTTGGATGCAGGGCCCAGTGGCGGGTCGTATTGTTCTAGTTGGTTCATCTGCAAACGAGGCATTCGGGATCGTTGTGGGCAGACAATAACTTTTTCACGTATATACTCTTGAACTTGTCACTTGAAGCTTGAAGCCAATTTTCATACGTTAGACACCTTCCCTCGATGGATTAACGTGACTTTTGGAGATGTTATGAGTCAAGTGTGGCAGAGGAATTTGGTAGACCGACTAGCTAGGTTGCCACGGGGCTACATTGCCAAGGTACAAGAGAACGAAGACCACATGATGCTCTCCATCGCTCAGCAGCACCTGAGCCAGGTCATGGGATGGATCAATTCTGACTGTCAAACTTTCAAAGAAAAAAATACCATTCTGGATGTTAAGAACCAGCTGCGGTTCCGAGTCCCCCTTTTACAGACCAGATAAATTGGACACCCGAATGACGTGATTTCCAGATACGAGACGCTCCTTCCTAACTCGAGTGGCGAACAAATATCATGTAAGTTGCAATGGCAACGACGATGTGAATGCGAGACCTGTCTGATCATCACCCCTGGCATGTGACAGAGGCGGTAATTGGCCAGGGAACTACTGCCCAGACGATCACGCGGCTTCAAGGACATTGGAATGACAAAGTCATATCCACCACTGGGAAGATCATGCCAAAGCAAGTTGCTCTGGAGCGTGAAACGGTCGGAATAATCAATTGAATTCGCAGGCGTCATTACTCGACAGGGACAAACCTTGTATATCTCGGGACCGTCATGTCTGAAGCGTCTGTGATCTAGTTATCAATTGTGACAGATGGATCGGGTGTCGTGAGGGGGATAATCTAAACAAATCGTAAGGAGCATACGTGCACCTCGATGGGGTTATGGGGTCGCACTGCTTGTCACGCCGATTGGCAAACACGATCAACACGGGATGAGCGGCGATTAGCAACCCACTCATCTAAACAGCAAGCGCGGGGCCCGTTAGCGCCACTAGAGAATGCTTTGCAATCATTGACCAGCTCACCAACACCTCGATCGAATCAACGCGCGACACAATTCGTATAAAGATAGTACCCGGCCCTACCCCGCAAGAGGCGTTGTCAGGTACAAAGTTAAATTCATGAGCGGAAGTCCTCGTGATCCACGGGGTTCTGGGGCTAGAAACGGTACAACCATCTCACTGATCCGGGAGAATGACAAGGAGCGGAGCTAGAAAACATGGAGGCAAATGAAAAATATATATATCACGGCGCGCGCATGGTCACCAAGCTCGATCCGAGCCTTAAGTCGGTAGTGGTCTGCATGGGGATACGCAGACCACACCAAACTTGAATTCCAGACTTATGCGGACAAGTACTCACCTCGCTTGGTTTGACAGTTATCAAGACACAGCCTGCCACGTGTTCTGATTGCGGAAACGACACTCCCGTAGGGTCTAAAGACAGTCAGAGAGATACTTTACAAATGTGGGTCCATTCACCTAGACCAGTGAACCGGTGTGCGGCTAGACTATATTAGGCGCTCCAAATTTCGTCCCTCCTTTGGACGGGGGCAATGATCACCAGACTCGGGTCAGTAACTTGGGCTTTGTCAACCTAGACTACAAACTCCGACAATTAGAACCCAAAATACAACACCTCTGCCAATAGATTTGCTGATTGCGTGAGTACGGAGGAGGAAACTGGAAGACTAGAAGCTGAGATATATGATCCCGAAATGGCTCGGTCCTAGACTGGTGACCGGAGCGGGGTTGTGACAAATCCGTCTCTTGCTTGGTTCTTTGCAAGGCTTTTGCAAGGCTGCGCCGAGATCCGGAGCACGCCCCTCCAAGTTATAAAAAGCGCATATCAAGATGCATTCATCGACATCCCCCACTCGTCTGTCCCGTCCGATTCAAAGCAACACTCCCTGCTCTTTACAACTTTTTCACGCACAATGTCCCCTCTTTCTTCGCTCAAGAGACTCTCCATCAGCAGTACCAAGGTAAGCGTCCACACTGTCAGGTTCCAACTTGCAATCATGTGCTTACAATTACCAGAGTGCTAAATCAAGCAACTGTTCTGCTCAGGTCAACGGCCATCCTTCCCCGTTGGACATCACGTTTGCATTGGTGAGTCAATCGTCTCTGCCTTCTTTTTTTTTGGTCTGACTGTCACGTAGAACATCCACCCATCTGCATCATCACCGATATCACCGTGGGCATTAACACCCTCCAATGATGGCAGATATGTGAGCATCTCGATTCGCGTTCCTTAGGGGTCTCTCAATGACACTTGATGTTTTTTCTCCAGGCAGAGATGCTCGAGGATGACAACATGTCGTGGGCCCCCAGCAAAACCTCGAGCTCTCGCTCCAAGCGCTCCAGACGCCGCACCTTCAGGTTTTTCTGAGCGGCCTGAGCAGCGACTTTGTGTTCAATTCGATACCTACATTTCATCATTACGAGTCTACTAATCATGATCGACGCATCCATGTATGATACGAGACACTACCCGTTGTTTCCCCCTTTTGTCAATGCAATTCACGTCAACTAGTCAATGTTTAAACGTTAATGTTCAAGCTCAAGGATCAACGAAGTTTGTGTTATGCAAACAGTGATAAGTCCGGGCACCTATTTTTTTGCCGGAAGACGGAAGCCGCAAATGCGGTTTTCTCCGGGCGGTACACCTTCCATCGGAAACACCATGGCCGCACCAACAGCTGCTGCGGTCCGCTACAGGAAGCATTGGCGGCGACGTATAACCTGGGACACTGTGGACATGGTTATTTTACTTGGTAACAAGATAGTCCTACTCGCCGAGGATGTGTGCCAACAGATCAACGATGTGCGCGCATAGCTCTGGCTCAGATTAACGTTGATTCGATCGACCGTATTTGATTAACCGGGCGCACACGATGCAAAGTTACATCGGCGCATGATTCAAAGGACGGGAGCTCCTGATGATGATGATCAGAAAGGAGGGCGCCACATAGCACGCGATCAACGAAGAATGGAGTAAAGCGGCGTATCTTACATCAAATTTAATGTTTCCTTTTTGTTTCAAGCGAGATGATGGCAAAAAGAACTTGGAGACATTTGGTTACCGTTTGCAAGCAACCGTCCTCTCCGCCTCTTCGACAGCGGTGAGGAAAAGGGAGGTTCAACAGACCAGTAATACCATGAGTGGGTAACCTGTTGCGTATAATGTCGTTGGACTCGCCTCTCAAATTCCGGGAGATTTATCTGCCTCACGACTTCCCCCGTTCATTCCACAATGTGCAGAACTTTTGGCATAACGACCGGTGCATCCTGCACAGACTGCCACGAGGCACCGATGAAAAGAAGCAAAGAATCGTACGACTGTGAGATGAGAACCCATGCCGTCGTACCGTGCTATTCATAGCTATGACACGCCGAAGGCCATTGCAAAGAGGTTAGCATATAAGGGTTCCCTTGAGAATATTCATACCATCCTGCTTCCCTCCCCTAACCACGGCGACAGGGCGGTCAGCGAAGCGCGCACAGTCTGTAACGCACGGAGTGTAAAAACCTGCAGCTTGCGTCCTTGACGTCTTCATTCATGTTCTCCCATTCCGTGCGCAACTGGCGGCGCCGTGATGCTGTGCGAACCCTCCACACCAACTTTTCGCTTCGCTTTGCTAACTGACCGGCGCTACTCTAGGCAATCGAATCCTACTATGGCGAGAAAAAACCTCGAAAAGCATCCAAAATCTTACAAATGTTGAAGTCGTGTTTTGGTTACGGCTCGATCGAGATCGACGTGGTGAGTGCATAGCACCTGTTTTCACCATGCATGAGCTGACACTTTGGCAAGCCATCGAAGAACGAATACCAAAGAGCCAACGACCCTGCAACAGGCTTCAAGGGGGAGGAGGTTTGCGGGGTAGGTCACAGAAATTCGCGTGGTGCAGGTTCTGAATCCTCCTGCTTCAATCAGTTCCAAGCCGAATATTTGGACGAGGACGACATGGCGTGGGGAAAACCGAAAAAATCCAAGAAGCAGGTCCGACGGAATGATGGGTCGTTTACACGATGAGCGTGCTTCCGTGAACCACATCATGAGCTTCTATAGATTGGCTATTTGAACACATTCTTTTGCGGACATTCACGGACAAGCAGTAGTGTACACGTCGGACACATTGACGGTAGAAGCGCATGTATTATTCACAATTGCTCACTGTGTGACCTCGATCGAAGAGCCCCCATTGGTTCGAGGAAGGTGAGAGAATTCACTTCACCGATTGGATGTGCCTCGAGGCGGTATGATTGTGCTAAACCTTGTTCGACTTAGCACGAACCTCTCATGTCTTCGCCACCCGTGCTCTACCACTATTTTCGAGTGCCTCTGCCCTATGCGAGGACGCTTGCGTTGCAAGAAAGAATCCATCAGATCCAGCTTGCTTCACGACGCACATCATCTCATCATGACATCCTCTTGTTATTGCAACATCGGCCGGTTTACACGTCGGGACGTCGGCAAACTGAACGAGAACTCGAGACACAGCGTGCTCGCCTGACGAAGCTCGGTGCTGACTTTGTCACGACGCTCAGAGGCGGTCAACTCACCTATCATGGACCCGGCCAACTCGTTGGTTATCCTCTCCTTGACCTGGGGCGCAGGTCTCCACCCATCGGCATACGTGAATATGTATGCAAATTGCAGCAAATGATCCAGACCTATCTGTCGAGCGCTCACAAGCTCGCCCACGTTCCCTCGGAGCACACTGGGGTATTTTTGGACCCTACGACAAAGGTTGCCAGTATCGGTGTCCAAGTGCGCCATCGATTCACGACGCATGGATTTGCAATGAACGTCACTCAAGAACCCATTGGGTGGTTTGATAAAGTGGTTGCTTGTGGACTGGCAGATGTGAAAGCTGGTTGCATAGCATTGGCGGCCGGAGAACAGGTTCAGGTCCATGACCTGGTAGAGGGAATGGTGCACGCGTTTAGTCAATCGTATGGGAGGGATATGAAGAAACTTGAGGTGGAGTCCGCGGGCGAACTTGGCGAAGCTATTCTTGAGTTAGAGGAAGAGGCTCGAAAGGCTGGGGACTGGCCAAAAAAACCAATCTCCTAATCCAATGCAAAGATTTTTGGGCACACCTATACCTTACAGATTCTACATGTCACCGTACGAGCTCTCGGTGAGGTGGTTACAAAGCATTTCGACTTGTACATCCATGAACCTGGGATCTCGGATCCATTGGGCATTAGCTGTCATCGACTCCACTCCCGAGCCGGATTGTCACACGATCGTCAACTGGCCATCGTCCCACCATTCTCCGAGTCAAATCTCAACATTTGCGCAAAGTGCAGAGCTTAATTCATCAGGGAGGGAGGTAAGCATACGCTGCCAATCGCCCAAAATAAAAGTGCCTGACATCCGTTTTTCCCTTCAACCCGGCCGGCGGCGTGAGTGCAGATCTAGATCGACTCAGAGTTGGACCTGATCCTAGCTTGTTGCTGCCGGGTATCGATATACGATTTATTCGCCGTGAGTTGAATATTCGCACCTCTTCATCCTTGTAGCGCCGTTCACGATGTAGACCAGTTCTCGTTTCGGGCCTTCAAGGCAGTTGAGTTGCTGTGGTCAACGTGCTCACAGGGTTCTCGTGCGAGTTCGCTACGACATTCAGGAACGCCTCTCATCATCGTGGCGCCAACGGGATTTTGAAACTTGGTAAGTAGAACGTTGTTGACAGCTCGTGTTGGCTGAGACTTTACTCGTCCTTCTTTGGTAGACATCAAGAGAAACGAAGAGATTCTCCCAGACATGCATCTGCTTATCCTCGGAGCTACAGGCCCATGTGGCACACTGCTTGTCAAGGAGGCACTCGGTGCCTCTCACACGGTCGTCATTTACGCTCGCTCTCCGGAAAAGCTCTGTGAAGAAATAAGAAATGACACACGGGTAACCATGTTGAAAGGCCAGTTAGACGATGAGTCTGCTCTCTCAGCCGCGATGGAGAATGTAGACGCTGTCCTTTCTGCTCTCGGTCCTAAAGTATCACATGGGACATATCCAAGTGGCGAACCTCTCGCGCGTGCATATTCGCTAATCATCAAGATCATGGTGGCCCACGGCATCAAGCGCCTCGTTGCCCTCGGTACTCCCAGCATTACTGATCCTCACGACAAGTCAAGTTTGAAGTGGTCGCTGGTTGTCGCTGGTCTCAAGACTTTGGTACCTGGAGTGTACAGCGACATTGTTGGCGTCGGGAACATCATTCGCACAGAGGGAGATGCGCTCGACTGGACAATTGTCCGAGTACCATTCTTGACCAACTCAAGTCATCGAGATGTTGTAGCTGGTTACGCGGGAGACGGTAAGACTGGGACTACGTTGTCAAGACTAGGCTTCGCGACGTTCGTCATAGAGGAGCTCGCGAAAAACAACTGGGTAAAAGGCGCCCCTTTGATTACTGTAGCATAGTGAAACCCAATGTATCCTGCGCTTGTCGTTCAGGAGGGCTAGAGATCAGGTATTTAGAAACTGGATTATGAATCTTGTTGCGGCGGGGCGAAAATCTGCAGCTCTAAGCAACCACATCCGAGGTCTTTAGAAGGTCCTTCCAGCTAAACCTCTCGGGTTCCTCGTGGAATTGTTTCAATAGCATTTCTGCACTCAGATCGTGATTATTGTCCCTTCCACCGTCTCCCCATAGATAAAATTTCTGAAGTCCTATCGCCAGTAGCTGAGCGTCAACTTGATTGAGGAGGAAACGTTCCGAAATTCCCGTCCCTGGCTGTACGGTCGCCGAGGTGGAGGATGGAGTGATCTCTCCGCGGAGTAATACTATCCCATGCGATTGTGCGAGGTCAATGTAAAACGTTAATACTAGGTATGGCGTTGCGAAGGATGTGCGAAGTTTGTATTCTTGAAGTGGTGTAAACAAGACAGTGGAGGATTCTGGATTATGACGCGAGGAATTTGGAGTCATGGGTTCGAAAGGGTTTGATTCCGAGACAGCTGGTATCGGAGGAGCCGGATGGAAGTCCCATTGCAGGAAAAAGAACTCGTGTGGCGTGCCAGTGCTTTCGCTGGAAGATGGGTCTGGGGTAGACCCTCTCGGTACGGGTACAACAAAGACCGGATACCTTTTTGCAACACGCGTCATTGCACTGTACGACTCCAAAGGGAGGGAAGCACAGATATAGCCTCTTCCGGTGCCCTTGCTTCGCGAAGCATGGTACGCTGTCCACAGTGCGGATATTTGTGATGATGTGTGCGGTGTTGCCATGAGTTTTGAGAGATTCAATATCGAGGAAAGCGGCTGAAGAGTCAATGAGCGAGTTTAGCATCGATGCTTATGAGTCACCCCACATCTGAACACTTGCCCTGACTGGAGAGCTGTCTTTGCGTATGCTGGATGTTCTTGCACTTTCCGGGGCATCTGGACGAGCCTTCGCGCGTGGGAGCCCATGGTCTGCTTTTCTGAATGACGCAATAAGGGAGGCTGCCTCCATTTTCTGCTTGCGGCGGGCTTCCTCGCGAGCTTGTAATCCCAGCTCCTCAACATCTAGTCCTTTTCTGTGATTGAAATATTATCAACACGAAAACGGAACAATACCCTGTTAGAATAGTGTCACAGAGATGTACAAATGAGAGATGTTGCTCACTCTTGAGCCTTTTGCTGGAGCTTGTCAGCGTATTTGAGGTTATGAGATGAACCAGAATGGACGCATCTGAATCGGGCGTAAGAAGTCGATTGATACACACGTGCAAATGTGGGACGGATCATCATCTGGAAGGAGGTCAAGGGGTATCAGCGGGTTCGGGCTGAGACAAATAATTCAACACCAGCGCAGGCTAACTTAAAGTACACAGTCCCAGTGAAATTATCTTATTACTTCCCATCCAGGATCCACACCACATACACTGCCATGTGTCCTCCTAAATGTATCGTATAGTGGTTCAACACACTAGTCCACTGGTAGCAGACAGCTGTCAACGAGGACCGGAAGCTAGCACTTGTTCCGAGGCCACACAACTCTCCATCTGCTCAGTCAGGACAATGTTGAAACGCAGAAACGGTGTATCCCCGCTGCTTCTAACCATTCAGAATTGGGTCACGTAGGGGTGATGATGAGCATGGTCTCTTTCTACGAAGAACCAAAATGCATGCCATGTGTAACAACATTGTGCGCCAACATGCTGATGCGAGTGAGAAGATTCACCATTGTCCGCCTCGAAGGGGGATGACATGCGCGCCGGAGCCAGTGAACTCGAATCCAGTCTTACCGGCATCGCTCGGGGACTGGACGTGCAGGCAGAACCTGCCACATGACGTCGGAGAGCTGAAATTTTGGCGAATACCCCTCGCATGCCTAATACTCTGGGTAGGTCGTAAATTGCTACCGTTTCCCGAGTCCCATCGCCAGTAGCTGAGAGAGGTAGAGGATGGAGTGGTCTCTCTGTGGACCAATATTATCCTGTGCGATCGTGAAAGACATGCTGTCCAGACTCTGAGTGGAGAGTCAGTTTAGTAAGTATTGCTGGGTATGAGTCACGTTGCATTTCGACAGTTGCCTTCACTGGAGAGCTCTCTTTGTGTACCCTGAATGCCTTCGTATGCGCGAGTCCATAATGGGTCTGCTTTCTGAGAGGCTCGCCAGTGTTTGCGGCGGTTGAAAGGTACCAACACGAAGACGGAATGACACCCTGTTATTTAGATCAGTGCCACAGGGATGAGGTGTGCACTTTTGAGCCTTTTGCAGGTTGTACGACGTAGCGGAAGAACCAGAATGGAAGTCGATTGATACACACGTGCGAGCCTATGGCGTTCGCCACACACGTGGCTAGCAACAGGAGTCAAACAACTTGATGAACGTTGCCTGGCAACGCACTCTGACCGATTTGAGGACGATGCCAATGATTCACGCGGTCATCTTGTCGTATCAAAAATATCAGAAAATCGATGAAACAAGTAAGTTAGGTCTATTCGGCCGAATTGCAGGGAGCAGTTATGTAAGTTAACGGCACTATCACTCTCAGCGGGTCATGTCGGTAACAGGCCATGCATATGGGTGCATGCCCTTAAGCTTAAATTTCGCAGTTCACGCATCCTCCTCCAACGCCCTAAAAAAACCAGCACTAGCCAGCATCGAAGTACTTGACAAACTAGATCACCCCTCATGACACTCAGCGGGTCTTTGATTGGCATAAATGCATTCCCGACAAGTAAGTGTCAATCACTCGCATAAATACCTTTCTTATCAGTGTGTGCGCTCATTCCTTGCTCCTTATCTCGCTTCGTCTCAGGAGATGCCAGCCAGTGAGCCAATCAACCTCTCACAATATTATCTTATCTTCTAATTCACGTTATCTTTACCTCCTAGGTTCGACCGCGGAGATGTGTCCTTCATCATTGTCGCCGGCGCAATGGTATCCTTCATGATTCCTGGTCTTGGTTCGCACAAACCCTACAGATTTAGTGAATGTCCACCGATCCCTCTTATTCGTAGCATTTCTTTACTCCGGCTTGGCTAGGAGAAAATCTGCGTTGTCCTTGATATGGGCCGTGACTGCAAGCAACGCCGTATGCATCTTCCAGTGGTATTTTTGGGGCTATTCACTGGCCTTCTCCCCCACTGCGACCAATGGATTCATCGGAAATCTCGCCAATTTTGGCTTGATCAACGTCCTCGACGACCCATCCCCGGGTTCACCCCTGATTCCATCCCTGTTGTACAGTTTCTATCAAATGGAATTTGCCTGCGTGACAGTGGGAATCCTCGTGGGTGGGATTGCGGAACGCGGTAGGGTCCTCCCTGCCATGGTCCTTACTTTTTTGTGGATGACCCTCGTTTACTGCCCATTGGCTTGCTGGGCGTGGAATATAAATGGGTGGGGGTTCAAGTGGGGCGTTTTGGATTATGCCGGTAAGTCCCGTTTTTATATTTAATCCTATAACCATTTCACGTTTGATAGGCGGAGGACCTGTCGAGATCGGCAGCGGAGTTGGTGGGCTTGCGTATGCCTGGGTTCTCGGACGACGACAAAAGAAAGAACTTCTCAACTTTAGACCACACAATGTCTCCATGGTTAACCTCGGCACATTCATCCTCTGGTTCGGTTGGCTCGGGTTCAATGGGGGGAGTGCGTTTGGCGCGAACCTCCGTGCAGTCATGGCAATATGGAATTCGATGCTCGCAGCCGCTTTCGGTGGAATTGTTTGGTGTCTCCTCGACTATCGCTTGGAGCGCAAGTACAGCATGGTCGGCTTTTGCTCGGGAACGATCGCTGGTTTGGTAGCTGCTACTCCAGCTTCAGGTTTCATCCCACCATGGGCAGCTGTCATCATGGGCATCGTCACTGGCGCAGTTTGCAATTATGCAACTAAAAGTAAGACCCTCTTGGAGCGTTCGATTTATTGTCTAATCTGTCCTTCAAGTCAAATTTTTCTTCAAGATTGACGATGCACTCGATCTCTTTGCTGAGCATGCTGTGGGCGGTGTTGTCGGTCTGCTCGCGAATGGCCTCTTCGCATCACATAATGTCATTGCCCTCGACGGTGTCAACACCAATGTCAAGGGTGGTTGGGTCGACCATAACTACAAACAGCTCTACATTCAATTCGCATACGTATGCGCTACCTGCACTTACACCTTTGTGGTGACAGCGGCGATCGCCAAAGCCATCGATTTAATACCTGGCCTTCATCTCAAGACAACGCCGGAGGGTGAGAGCCTTGGTTTGGATGAGGTAGAGGTGAGTCTATGCTTATCACTAGTGCACGCAAGTACAGCACTTGAAGCTTCGTAACAGATTGGAGAGTTTGCACACGACTATATCGAGGTGCGGAGAGATTACACCGACTGGACGGCGGTCGGCAAGGCTATGAGTGAGCAGGCGTCCGAGGTGCCAACCACAGACACCTATACCCATGGAGACAGACAAGACCAGGAAGTTCATCGCAAGGGTGACTGTGGAGAGTCGCCACCATTCGATCCCATCCCAGAAAAGTCTGTGGACGAGGTAACAACTGAAATCACTGAAGTCCACTAAGGGCCGCTCTTGTAGAGTAAGGGAGATAAAAAGGAGTAGGAAACGACATTACTCCCTACTATTTCTCTCATTGCTCGACATTCGTACTGTTTAAACTTATTGCGCTCTCTTTTATTGCACGCTGTAGAGCAGATGTGCAAAATTATTTAGATATACACAACCCAGACAATGCTCTTTTCTCCTTCAGCAGTCCCACTATCTCAGTGCAAAACCACTACTCTCCAGAACACGGGTAGCATTCTCATGCGCACCTGTCTCAGAGTCAGTTATCAAGGAGCCACACATGCCCGAGCCAAACGCATGTAAAAGGAGGTCGACAACTTGAACGTTCCGCGAAGCGATGGTTTCAGTTTCCATCGTCGAGATGAACCTTGTTCAATCTCGACTGAGGGAAATCTCTCAATGGGAGTAGCATCCCACTAGCACCACACGTGCTTGTTTGCCGGCGCCGTGTGCATCTCCATAGGATCTTCGGTGTCGTCCACCAACTCTTGTACCAGCAGACATTATCCATGTTAAGTCAAACATCAGAAAAAGGCTCGCTATCGATCCCGTTATTCCCAGTCCCATTCCACTGCCTCTGGTCAATCATCCGTTCCTGATAAACGCCCAGTCAAGAAGCAGCGCATAGCAGATGTGCTTACCATCCTCTCCGATATTTGCACTTTTGCCATACAGATGGACAAATTGAAGAACTGGGAGGAAGATGGTGCAACGAATGCAAGAAAGTATGATGGACATGCTTAGGTAGATTCGTCGTCCAGTGGGCTCCATCGCAACTCAGAAATCTGTCTCTATCTCACTAAGATAATGTCGACCTTTCAGGAGTCCAATTCGAATAAACCTGTTGGGTCCAACTCAGGTTTACATTATGACAAAGCAGGCAATCCTTTCACCTGTGATGCTAACGGTACATGGATAGTTTGGATTCCCGTGGTTATGCCTTGGTTCGTACAATTTCTCGTGCGATCTCGACTCCTCCGGTAATTCAATGCAGCGGCAGTGAATGCTTTCTCATACTCCCCGTCCTCCGACAGATCCCCTTCTTTCTCGGCTTGACTGATTGCAATGGCCATCGTGATAGCATCCATGTTGCATGCTGAAGGTATATAATATCTTAAATTATATATGATTTGGAACCTAGATTTATGATATTCTGTTGGAATATAGTCCACGGAAAGTTCATCATACTTGCCCCATCGTACCCTCTGGGGAATGTTTTGATTTTGTGATGTACCGTCTCCCCGCGAACGCCGCCCACACGAATCTCCCCGAGAGCGCGGGTGGCGTGCTGTCGGATCCGACGTCATGGACATTCAAAAGCGTCTCTCGGACGCGACCGTTCCTTGTTCCGCTCCCACGGCGTCGGCTGGGTTCGCGGTTTAGCTAGTGATCCTATCTTCTTCCTCCCAGACACGAACAGCCCGAAAACACGCGGTTAGCAACAGGCAATGACGACACGTCACCAAGTTATTTGACTCCGTGTGGGCAACGTGCTTTGACCAATTTGGGGACGATGCCAATGGTTCACGCGGTCATTCTTGTCAATGGGTACCAGAAAATCGATGAAACAAGCAAGTTCATCGCGTCTGTTCGTTCCGCCGAATTGCAATTATCAATCGGGATAGGCTCTCAACGGGTAATGTCGGTAACAGGCCATGGGTGCATGCCTTTAAATTTCGCAGTTCACGCATCCACCTCCAACGTGCTAAACAACCAGCACTGACCAGCATCGAAATACTTGAGAAACTAGATCTCGCAGCCTTTCATGACACTCAGCGGGTCTTCGATTGGGATAAATGCATTCCCGACAAGTAAGTGTCACTCACTCGCATAGATACCTTTTCTTATCAGTGTGTACTCATTCCTTGCTTCTTATCTCGCTTCGCCTCAGGAGATGCCAGCCAGTGAGCTAATCAACCTCTCACAATATTATCTTATCTTCTAATTCACGTCATTTTTGCCTCCTAGGTTCGACCGTGGCGATGTGTCTTTTATCATTGTCGCCGGCGCAATGGTATCCTTCATGATTCCTGGTCTTGGTTCGCACAAACCCTACCGATTTAGTGAATGTCCACCGACCCCTCTTATTCGTAGCATTTCTTTACTCCGGCTTGGCTAGGAGAAAATCTGCGTTGTCCTTGATATGGGCCGTGACTGCAAGCAACGCCGTATGCATCTTCCAGTGGTATTTTTGGGGCTATTCACTGGCCTTCTCCCCCACTGCGACCAATGGATTCATCGGAAATCTCGCCAATTTTGGCTTGATCAACGTCCTCGACGACCCATCCCCGGGTTCACCCCTGATTCCATCCCTGTTGTACAGTTTCTATCAAATGGAATTTGCCTGCGTGACAGTGGGAATCCTCGTGGGTGGGATTGCGGAACGTGGTAGGGTTCTCCCTGCCATGGTCCTTACGTTTCTGTGGATGACCCTCGTTTACTGCCCATTGGCTTGCTGGGCGTGGAACATCAACGGGTGGGGGTTCAAGTGGGGCGTTTTGGATTATGCCGGTAAGTCCCGTGTTTATATTTGACACGCACAACCACAAACCTTTCACGTTTGATAGGCGGAGGACCTGTCGAGATCGGCAGCGGAGTTGGTGGGCTTGCGTACGCCTGGGTTCTCGGACGACGACAAGAGAAAGAACTTCTCAATTTTAGGCCACACAATGTCTCCATGATTAACCTCGGCACATTCATCCTCTGGTTCGGTTGGCTCGGGTTCAATGGGGGAAGTGCGTTTGGCGCGAATCTTCGTGCAGTCATGGCAGTATGGAATTCGATGCTCGCAGCCACTTTCGGTGGAATTGTTTGGTGTCTCCTCGACTATCGCTTGAAGCGCAAGTACAGCATGGTCGGCTTTTGCTCGGGAACGATCGCTGGTTTGGTAGCTGCTACTCCAGCTTCAGGTTTCATCCCACCATGGGCAGCTGTCATCATGGGCATCGTCACTGGCGCGGTTTGCAATTATGCAACTAAATGTAAGACCCTCCCGGAGCGTTCGATTTATTGTCTAATCTGTCCTTCAAGTCAAATTCTTCTTCAAGGTTGATGATGTGCTTGATCTCTTTGCCGAGCATGCTATCGGTGGTGTTATTGGTCTGCTCGCGAATGGCCTCTTCGCATCACAAAATGTCATTGCCCTCGACGGTGTCAACACCAGTGCTTTGGTCGACCATAACAAACAGCTGTTCATTCAATTCGCCTACGTCTGCGCTACCTGCAGTTACACCTTTGTGGCGACAGCGGCGATTGCCAAAGCAATCGATTTAATACCTGGTCTTCATCTCAAGACAACGCCGGAGGGTGAGAGCCTTGGTTTGGATGAGGTAGAGGTGAGTCTACGGTTATTACTAGTGCACGCAAGTGCAGCACTTGAAGCTTCGTAACAGATTGGAGAGTTTGCAAACGACTATATCGAGGTGCGGAGAGGTTACACCGACTGGACGGCTGTCGGCAATATGAGTGAGCAGGCGTCCGAGGTGCCAACCACAGACACCTATATCCATGGAGACAGACAAGACCAGGAAGTTCATTGCAAGGGTGGAGAGTCGCCACCACCCGATCCCATCCCAGAAAAGGAAAGGTCTGTGGACGAGGTAACATATGAAATCCCTGAAGTCCACTATAGTACATAGTGGACTTCGGTCTCAGTGTTGATTGTAAAGAAAGGGAGGAGACAACATCACTCTGTACTATTTCACTTGTTGGTCAACGTACATGCTGTTTATGTAAACTTGTTGCGTTCTCTGAACCACTTATTATTGCGTGCTATGATGTGGCAAAGTTAATTTAGATATATACGATGAGGCCCTACGAAGTAAAAATCCCCAATGCTCATTTTTCATCAACAGTCCCATCCCAGTACAAAACCACTACTCTCCGGAACACGGGTAGCATTCTCATGCGCACCTGTCTCGGAGCCAGAGATCAAGGAGCCACAGATGCCCGAGCCAAACTCCTCATGTAAAAGGAGGTCAACAACGTTCCGTGAAGCGATGGTTTCAGTTTCCATCGTCGAGATCAACCTGTAGGCAATTTCATCAGGTGACTAAGAGAGAAGAGAATAACGTGACTTGCGGTTCAAAAGCATTCACGTAGTAAAACCCTTGTTCAATCTTGACTGGGGGAAATCTCTCAGTGGGACGTAGCACCGGATACGCATCCCACTAGCACCATATATGAGTAAGCGAAACGAGTAATCAGTACACGAATACTGACCTCTTTCCTGTATACCCAACCGACGTGGCCAAATGCCTTTGAAAGCCACTCATCTGAGATGCGCTGCGTCGAGAAGATCTTGACATTCCACTCCTCTTTGTCATTCCAATGACCGGTCTCGTTCATTTTACGAACATGCCCATGATACGACAGCGAGTTAAATTCGGGTTCATTTCCACCAGACTGGGCGCTCTCCCAAGTTGAAAAAATTGATTGTGGCACGCGGCTGCCTGGGGACAAGCCAAAATAACTTGGTTTCACCATATCATCTCGGGTGGTGAGGAGCGTGACGTGGAGATGGACATATGGTTGTGGAGGAATTTTGTCCGCAAGCTCCGACGGAATCGCGATGCCCGTCTGGTGGAACGGAGCAGCAAGAATGATGCCTCTGTATATTTCAGTTCGCGCTGAAGTACGAACGGTCCACAACGGTGAGTCAGGTATACGGCTGATCTCTTCGACCTGTACAGAAAACGAGTGTCATACAGGCTCTGTACCAGATCACAAGTGGTGATACCGCACCTCCGTGTTAAGATAAACATTGGCATCTGACTTGTTGAGGAGATTTTCAAATATGCGGAAATTCCCCGAGGCTACGCGGACCGCACCGGTAGCAGCCATGCACACCATGCACCCCAACGCATGAATTCCATTGACGTCCTAAAAGAGATGTTTACTTTGTCAAGCGTCCTGCTTCTTAACTCGGGAAAGTCAACGCTACCTGACCATAGTTGACGCGCGTCGCCGCCTCGACCATCTCTTGTGTAAACAATTCAGCGACCCCGTTTGCATTGAGATAATCAATGCACGTAGAAATAGATAATTTATCCCATTCGAATGTTGTGGCGAGATCTGCTATGTCATCCCACCGGGGTGATTCTGTTGTGTACAAGCCCACAAATTGCGAGACCATGTAGTTAACACTTGGTAGCTCATCAGTAGAGTGACATGAGACAATCTTATCTACTCACAGTTTTTGGGTGTTTGCCGGCGCCGTGTAACCGTATCTCCATAGAATTTTGAGTGTCGTCCACCAACTCTTATAGTAGTTGACGTTATCCATCTTGAGTCAAACATTAGAAAATGGTTCCCCATCGATGGACATAAGCATGTAAGGCTCACGACAAGTACGAACTTGCTACCATCCCATATAGCTGTGTCCGAGAATTCGTCACCAAAGTCATCCAGAGTGAGGTTGAATTCCTTCGATGCCCTCATCAGGTTCTTGTTCGCGTCAACGAATATTGACGCGCCGAGCTCGATCGGCGAATAAGTTTGATCATCATAAGGATAGACGGTTGTGCTCCCTGGACGTTGCAGACGCGTCAATGAAGAAGAGGTACGCCGACGGGACACCACACTCACGACCCCCAATGTAAGGCGCGCGCTCGTAAACATCCACCTCTACGTCAATTTCGAATCTTTGCTTGGCTTTTGATATCCAGAACGCAGCAGATGAACCCGCAGCACCTGCTCCAATGACGGCAACACGAGGAATTGTGCTTGCGACTTGTTCTTCCACCACGATCGTCTGGCTGGACTTGAAAAATGGGAGCTTGAACGGGAGCTGAAACGCAATTGAAGTACTGATCAACGAAGCATGCAAGAGGGTGCGGGCTAGCGAACGCATCCTAAAGGCAATTCGAGTGCTGGCGTATACTGTACCTAACCACGACTTACACGTGTAACGCTCAGTTGTGTGTCACGCCATCCCTTGGTCACGCAACCTCACAGTGACTGAGCTCGTGGAATCCCTGTCGAGTACATGCGAATTTCCTTCCTATCAATCTCTATACTGGTCGATTGAACGTGAGCTCGAGATATGGGTAAATATTCAGGCCGTAGGTTCAACTTCTGGTGTTCCCACTGTGTGTCCACGCAGTCTCATGCGGACGGCTCTCCGAGGATTCCCTGATGTGACGACCTATTAATTACTCTCACATCTGACTCTCCTACAAGATGAGTACATACTTGTCTTCCCTTCGTGGTTGTCGCCTCATCTCCATTCACAGCGTCCCGATGTCGGCTTCGAGTGTCGGGTTCTGGTCTGTACCAACAGAGATCGCCGAGCAAGCACTTGTCCTCTGCCATCCTCGTGACGTTGCCTCCTTTGCTCAGACATGTTGCGCGGCGTGGTCACTCATAAACGACGCTGCAGATCAGTATCTCTGGCGCCAATTATTCCTCCTCTTCCCCTTCGATGACCCCCGGAAAACGCGCCAAGGTTTCCGCGAAGACATCCAATTTGACTGGAGAACAGAGCTTCAACGCAGAGTGCGTGCGGAACTCATCGCGCGCAGTGGTCAATCCACCCCCGAGGACCTTGATGCAGCACTTTCCACCCTGCTAGCCGTAGCACGATCCGCCCCACCTGTCATGCAAGGTTGTGAATTCGTTCCGTCTTTCGGTCTACTGTGGGTGATGGACATATTAACATCCACGAATATGTTACAAGCACCATACTTCACCCGGCGACCCACCTGTCAGAAACTCGCTCGCCTCCGCTCTTATCTGGCACTCACACTTGACAAATACGATGATGAAGAAGGAAAGTCACGTATGAAATCAATGCGCACTAGGAGTAGGTGCCGTGTATACCACCTCAGTCAATACAACAGGGACAATGACTGGGGACCCTTCATGCGAAAGACGGGAGAGGTAGACTGGTCCCACGTAGAATGCATCGTGAATGTCATAACATGCAACCTCATGGATCATGCAAGGCACTTTGGGGACACAAGACCCCCTCGCAGTCTCGAAGCAACTCGGGCATATTCTGCCCCTCATGCAACTGCCCTTGCTCTCCATGACTGGGCAGGGGTGGAGGGAAACTGGCGGCGAATAGTCTCATTCATGGATTATCGGTGTGTTTCTTCATGTCTTTGGATATAGAAAAGCTGAATGAACATGCGTCGTGAAGGGATTTATTTGGTGAGTAGCATAATGTCCCAGTTATGTGTCCTTCTGAACTCTTCATCTTAGCTTTCAACGTACATCGGGTCATCCTGGTATGCTGATGAGTCACGACTGACATGTGCGGTTTCAGTTTTCCGCCTGGGGCCATGTGGACCCTGCGCAGGGCAGATCCATCTTCGAGGATCACCAATTTTCCGAAGCGACTCGCTTGATCGAGCTCAAGCTACACCTCATAAGTCCGGACGCAGTGCCAAAATATTATACCCTCGACAGGTTCCCCCAGAGTGAGGATACAAAGTATCCCACTCTCTACTTTTCTGGATCATCCCATGGTATTCAAGGCAGAGAAGCCACGATAGTTGGGTCGGTATACATGAGTAACGATGGCGTAGTGCGCTGGCGATTTGTAAGTCTCTTGTTGTGTTCTTCTTCCTACATAAATCAGACGATTCCACAACGTCAGGTGTCTGCGCGCGAAGCGCGCATGCAGTGGAGGTGATCAACTTGTTTTGCCTCATCGTTTGTCGGGTTTTTAACCGAATCTTATTTGTCCACAGCTCAGAAGGGGTGCAAATTGGGGGCATAGCAAGCGCAATGGGAGTCGCTGGAGCTTGGACTGGTGCCCACCGTGAGCGTGGTAGGTCACTGAGCATTTATAATGGAAATACCGACCTTCACTTTGCTTGCCTTTCAGGCGATCCTGTAGGTGAGATGCAAGTTGTGACGATAGGCGAATCCTATTTGCTCACCCATTAACGCTCGATTAGGGCCATTTTGGCTTTGGAAAGTACCAGATGGTCACCCAACCTCTGTCCGAGCATTGATCCCTGTTGCCTAAGGTTGTACTTCGTGTCTGTTACGTAATACGTCATGTGTCCTATAAAGCTCGCTTCTTTTTTACTATTTTCCTTTCAAGAGTACCCTCACTGAGCTTTGTCTCTGCAAAGTAACTCTTTGCCAGATCCCTCTTGGCTACGGGTATGCAGGTTCGTAGGGAAGATGGATAGTCATTTCAGGAGCTCAATTAAGCCGGAGCACTCTCTAGACCGACTGGTGACTGCTTCTGAGAGGCAGTTTGGGGAATGCTTGACTATGCAGCTCTAACATTTCAAAATTTCGTGGATTATCGCAATGTATAACGATCGTTATCGTAAGGTAGTACAAGTCACCTCCATTTTAAATAACTGGTACATTGAATCTACAGTATACCTATCGATGAGGAAAAGTGTCCAAACGAACATATCCGATGATCCGATCCAATCGGTACCCCACGAAGTTTCCCGTAGATAGCGAATACAAACTACGCCAGAGCAAGCAACTTGGGGTACTTATTCGTCAGGTGAACCACTCAATATTGGTGGCGGTACAGGGGGTATTCGTCAGACTCTTGCGGTTTGTAGTCTTGGTCCAAATGTAAGATGTTGCCGGCCAACGTGTAGATCACCACCACAGCATATTCCATGACGACCTCCATGATGACGTATATTTGCCATTCTCCCGTGAGCAGATTGAATTTGGCTAGAGGGTTATCAGAGGTGGTCGTGGATGTAACGATGAATGAGCTGGATGAGAAGGTGGAAAGCACGCTATACAGTGTGCGGACGGCAAGGAAGGGTAGGGCAGCTGTAACTGCGACAAGTAGCTGTTGTACGGATTAGCTGGATGAAGTAATGATAAACGGTAGCTTCATACCTGCTTGCGGTATTTCATGAGCTGTGAACGGTTGGCCCATTGCGCGACAGTGACGGCGATCAAGATGATGTACAATCCGGCAAAAAGCAGTACACCAATACGACGTTCTGTGCTAGAACTGGCACTGGAGCTTGATATACCGACGATTATGAGAATCAGGGCTATCGTTCCTATAACGTGCAAAATCCTGAAGATGCGCCAAGGTTGCTTATATCCGTCTGGCCCTTCGGTTCTGAAAAGAAATATCAGTACATCGATGAGAGGCGCGATGTTTCTAAATGGACTCACATTATTTCTAACATCCCGAGTGTGCTGAGCAACAAAGGTGACAGGCCTGAAGCCTCGAGGGCGTAACCACCGATATAGAGTCCGGTCACCGTTGGAACAATTAGCTCTGCGGCAACTAATAGCGCACCGCCGACGATTCGGACTGGTGATTGTAAGTAAATAAAATCAGATCTTGAAATCAGGACTCACTCAACGAGAAAATGACAAGCAGTAGCCATCCCCTCTGCCTGATACCGTATCTAGAACATATGCGGATTGCCAATAAGAGGATGGGAATATATATCGCGATGGTCACGGCGGATATGATTCCTTGGGTATTAAGGGACATGTTGGGAAGCAGAAGAGGAGTGGACAACTGCGAGGAGAAGGATAATGAAGAATGTCGGGGAAAAGGGCCTGACCTTTATGTATGATACCACGCGCCATTAGGGAGGCAGTGATGTTTACCCTGGCCTTGCTTCTTTGGAATCTGATGGAGGCAGTGCTCGGTGTACTGACCAATTACCTTGACACTGCACAATACGTAGGTACTTACTATCAACGAATACGTCCGGGACGTTGGCATAGCCCTGGATTTCGTGTTGCAGAGAATGGGTGTGAGCCTCCTGCGACCAGCTCAACAACGATGTTGAAGGACTAGGTCAAGTATTAGGATATTTTTAGGGCTGGCATGGGAACAAAAAACTCGCCTGAAATTTCTCACCGACGCTATGAACTCTATGAGGCGTACAGCCGATCTCATACTACGGCGCAGTACCACTTCAGGCGGACCCGCGCACAGCTTGTAACTTAGTGTCTCGCGGTCAACAACACCGACGTTTCATCTTGGGTACTGTGATTACTGAATCTATTTATCCGAGAGCAATGCGGCTACCACGACGAGTGCCCTGGGCTTACATTGGTGAACTGGAGCAGGTGTGCTCATGGATTTACGCGGATGAAGAAGATCTTGGAGCCAAAACACTTGCGATCAATAGGGTAAGTCCCACAAAACCGCACACCTATAAAGTCATCCGTTCCAGTTATCTGCATGGAAAGCAGTGACGCCACTCCCTCATGCCCTTGAGTCCACCCTGGCCATATTAGCAGCGCACATGCTGGACGCGTCCTGCAGAGATACCTCCGTCAAGACTACCCTCGGTCTTCGACAGACCTATGCAGCAGCAATCATCAGGATGGTCAACGGGTTAGTTGATCCTTTGCAATCTGGGGCGTATGCTAGATCCATAGCCGCCATTGCCACTCAACTTGGCTTGCCATCGTGGCTTGTGGAGCTCAGACATGCGGCGACTCACGAGGATTTACCCAGCCTCGAGTTACTCAGAGAGGCCTGCAGAGAGGTATTTGGCTACGTCAAATCTCGCTTAGGGTTATCCTGATTTTCTCTTCGATGCTAGTCACTTTCGTGGCTTTTCCACAACTATTTTCATCCGACGCTCAATCCTTCCGCACCCGCACCGACACCACCGTTGTCACTGCGTCCTGTCGTACCTCTTTTGAGGTCATATAAACTTCTCATGAAGACTGTTACCCGAGATGAGTCGTTGCGTAAACAACACCAAGGGGAAATTGACTCGGTGATGCGCGACATCGAACGCTGGATAATAGAAGCCAAAGTCTCAGCGGAGCTGGCCGTTAACCCTCTCGGTTGGGGGTTTGACGACAACCTCGCTGATGCCCGAGTTGACATGAAAGAAAAGTGGGCTCTGGAGATTTTTTGCGATGCCCTCCTTGAAAGAGGTGCTATTATACCTGTGTCTAAAAGGTTAGCAAATCGTCAGCAACTGCATCATCTCACTGTTGATCATCTCGTAGAAAATGCCGTGCCCCCGCAGATCCGTTCCTGCCTACGGTCGCTAGTCTTGCGTTGTGGACGCCGCTCCTCGTGCAACTTCACGCAACCCATACCACTTTCCCGTCTGTTTTCATTAATCGGATCATCTCAGTTTTACTGGATAATTCGATGGGATCAAACCTGGATACGAATATTATTGAGCTCGATTCGAAAGGTTTGTCCAGAAGTGTTATTTACAACGAATACCTTGCCCGCTGGGTGACCTGGATCGTACGAACGTGGACCGATGAGTCAAAATATGGAACTGACTTGAGGAGAGAGGTCATTCTTCAAGTCGCTCCAATCTTTATGCCAGGACATAATCTCGGGCCAAATATGTATGATTAATTTGCTGCATTCTCATCGATGCTGATGATTCTTGAATAGCTTAAATGAGCTCTTGCAAGCAATTTCCCTGGGTTCTGAGGATCTGGGAAAGAGTGTCGAACTCTTGAGATCCGCAGTGGGAGCTGCCCCTACACATGTACGGGAGTGCTATCTTGTCCCGACCATCTGATAATAATAGTCGCAGCCGTGGCAAGCACATGACCTCGTGGACATGGAGGAACGCCTACAGATGCTAATTGTTAACGAATTTCAAACAACAGAACTGCACGAGAACGGCTCCTCTATGAAGAACGAGACTACGCGCCAGGGGGGAGTCCCGGCTGCTGGTTGGAGATTGTTGGATGACCATAGTAACTGGGCACCATGCCCAATCGGTGTGTACGCATCCGAACCCTAGTGGCGTGTAGCGTATGTATGTCGTCAATTAAGCCTCGGTCACGTCACACGTCACGTCCAATTACAAAGCGCTGTCATGATGCTCATCGCAGGTTAGTCGCTGCACAGCCGACTGCGCATCTGAACCGATACCACCCGGCATCCATTCCGCTTGGTGGAGTCTGATTTCCCGCCTAGTGGGAGACCGTGTGTAGACAATGAAACTCAGCTCACCGTTACCGCAGAGCCTACCCAAGGAGTGCCAGAAAGCTGCGAGGATACGTGAGTTTGATCATTTCTGCAACCTCCGTTTTCTGAATAACGCACAGTTTCATCCTTCGTCGATAGTAGGAATAATGGGCTGGATGGCGCAAGTTGCTTTCTGATCCGGTTGCCGTATACTCATGAGTACGTTAGATCATACCACGCAGCGTCCTGCAAAATGCCAAGGGATTCGCGATCTTCACCGTCTTCAAAGCTGGGTTCCTATTTTCAGCACGAGGTGGGACTGGAATTGTTATTGCAAAGCTTTCGAATGGATGTGAGTTATGCACCAGACACATAATATTGCTTGACATCGACCGCCTATCTTGTAGCCTGGTCTGCTCCCAGCGCGATTGGTTCTGCTGGACTAGGTGTCGGTGGTCAACTTGGGGCAGAGATGACGGATTTTTTAGTTGTTTTGAATTCAACTGCTGTAAGGTCACTCTTATATGGTAGAGATCGTTAACTCAGGCCAGTTTCCGACAGGCAGTCGTGAGTTTTGAGGGCGCATTTCAGTATCATCATGTTCATTTCAACCTCCTAGAAGTCTTTTATGTCGGCTGGATCATTGACTCTAGGAGGAAACTTGAGTGTCGCTGTAGGACCTTTAGGCCGGAACGGGGAGGCAATTGGTTCGTTGAACACTAGTGGAAAGGTTGCTGCAATGTAAGCCGTTTCTCTATCACGTACTCAGTTTATATATCACCGTTCATGATAGGTATAGTTATTCGAAGACCCGAGGACTCTTCGGAGGCGTGTCAATTGAAGGATCCGTCATCGTTGAACGGCAGGATGCCAACGCCCTCGCGTATCATCAAGACGTCACAGCGAAGATGCTCCTCAGCGGAGCTGTACCCTCTCCGGATTGGGTCGAGCCCTTAGTTAAAACTTTGGAATCATGTACATTTCGGCCTGGAGTTCGGGACTGGATTGACGATCGCTTTGAAGAACAAGAACCGTATGCGTTCGGTAGTACCGACGGAGCCAGCACAACTGGGCCAAAGACACAGCGGTTTTCTTCCTTTCTTGGGAAGAAGAAGAAGGCTGCTGAATTTCCACCCCCACATTGGGGTACTCAAACAAATTCTGGCTCTTATTTTTCTAACGACTCAGACGACCAATGGCAAGGCCTTGACGGGCCATCCCCGGGCCCCCGCAGCTCAGGACTCGATGACGAATTTGAATCTGGTTCAAGTTCTGTACAGCAGACCAATCACCGTCCGTCGCGTAGCGTAGGAGCCTCCACTAGCGCGTCGCACACTCCCGTGGACTCTTACGATCCGGCATCTCCGTTCAACTCACTGCCACCTTTCCGTTCAGCTCACTCAACCCTTTCGGAAAAGGGAGCTTCCCATTCACGTTCTATGAGTGTTCCAAAACCAGGGTATGTGGGTGAAGGAGGTAGTCTCACTGGTTATACGAATCCATTTTCGACTACACCACCACCGGAAGACGAACTTGAACAGTATCGTGGGCCCGTTAAACGCTCTCCACCGCGCTTCAAGACAAAGCCCGAGTTAACCAAACCGCTCTCTCTTCTCGATGGTGTCGCCCGCGCGATCGCTTTGTATGAATTCAAGGCTATTGAGGTCCGTGCTCTGATTCGATATCCCAAGTATCATTACCTTACTCCATGGCAGGCGGGCGACCTGTCATTCTCAAAAGGGGACGTGATAATTATTACTCGAAAGAGCGACAGCATCGACGATTGGTAAGTTTATGCCGTTTCTTATCATATATACTAACCCTTCTTACAAATTAACTGATCCAGGTGGAAGGGCAAAGTCGATGGTAAAGAGGGAATGTTTCCGGCGAATTTTGTAGAAATCGTTTAGCATTCGGATTCTAATCCTGTAGCGTGATTTGCTTGGACTGTATGTTTTATGTATTGATATCTCTGTGCTCCTGCCAATAAATTTAGAGTGACCGTCGTCGGACGACACCCACCATCGCTCGCGTCACACGCGTGACTCGGACGCGTTTACCTCATGGCAAGTCATGCCAAAAGCCTCGCGCAAAAAGTACTACGCCGTCCGTGTAGGACGTGATGGCCCAAAGATATATAACACTTGGGAAGAGGTGAGTCAGGCTATTCATGTTCGCTAGCTTGAAGTTACTCAAAGAAACCAAAGTGCAAAGCCAACGTATGATGCAGCCTAATACAAATTTATTCCTCTGACGCGATTCGCAGGTTTCAAGATGGCCTGGAGCTATATTTAAGAGCTTCACTTGTCGAGCAGACGCAGAAAAATGGGTGTCCACAGCCAATCGAATGGAACGTGAAAGTAGATGGGGGTTTTGACCACGGCGACCTACATTTTGTCTGACCCTCGTCTTCCAGGTGGTCCGTCTACTTCCAAGTATTTCCCGCAGTCTAGTTCAGCAGCATACCCCAACAATGACCTCGCTGCATCCTCTAGCAAACGAGATGCACTCGATTCAATTACAGACCATGTTCCAGGAGTCCGTGCTCCCGCTATCGTCCTATCCGAGGAACAAATAACTGTGCTAGAAATGGTGAAGTCGGGGGAGAATGTCTTCTTCACTGGATCTGCTGGTACAAACGTATTTCCTTTCTCCCAGAGTGAAAGTTGACTCTTTGCAGGGACAGGAAAGTCCGTCTTACTTCGCGCCATCATTGACGCATGTGGAGGGAGAGGTTGTCCTACTCTTGCTATCACCGCATCCACCGGCATCGCTTCCGTGAATATCGGTGGCACAACATTGCATTCGTGGGCTGGCATTGGCATTGGACAAGAGGATGCAAAGAAACTTGCTGGTAAATTGCTTGGTCAGGAGAAGTTAAGAAACGTACTTGATCGCTGGCGAAGGGTAAAGACCCTTGTTTTGGATGAGAGTACGTGAATTCTATACGCGTGTGTTTCGTGTTAACGAATCCTCTCTCCAGTATCGATGCTTGATGGTCTTCTTTTTGACAAGCTGGTGAGTATCTGTCCGAGTTTCAGTGTATATTTCTGACATCATCGTCAAGGAATTTCTCGCTCGAGTGCTAAGGAATAGTGAGAAACCATTTGGTGGAATACAGGTCTTACATATTATCTCGGGTTTACTTCAGGGGGGCTCACATCATCGTCAGCTCGCTGTATCCGGTGACTTTTGCCAGTTGCCACCTGTTCCAGACCGTGATAAACATGGAAACCCTGTACCACCGATCTTTGCCTTCGAAGCAAAGAGTTGGAGTGAGTGTATCAAGCGCCCTATTGTGTTAACAAAGGTATTTCGCCAAAAGGAACAAGGTATGGTCACCCTACTTGAAACATGACGGATACAAAAACGTGTGGCCAACAGGATTTGTGGATATGCTAAACAACATGCGCTTGGGAAAACTGGATAGCCATGCCATTCAAGTTTTCCGGAGCCTCTCCAGACCTTTACATTACGAAGATGGGATTGGTCCAACGCAATTGTAAGTGTATTCCAGTCTTTCTTGACGTACGTTGATAGCGTCCAAGATTCCCAACTCGGGTTGAGGTTGACCGCGCAAACGAATCAAGGCTTCGTGCACTCTCTGGTCAAGCAATGCAATACACCGCTACCGATGTTCCGGGTTATGATTCGAGTGGGATCCGCATTTCTGAACAGCAAATGGAGAAATTGCTAGGACGACTAATTGCTCCGCAAGCCGTTCAACTCAAGGTTTGTTCTGTCATCTCGTGGGATAGCATCTCCTCAATACAGTATAGGTTGGTGCCCAAGTCATGTTAATAAAGGTATCTTTTCAAGTTTATTGCTTTCTCCCGCCACTGAACTCATTTACCAGAACTTGGTCCAAGGAGAGTTGGTAAATGGTTCAGTTGGGCAAGTCATAAGATTCTGCACTTCTCAAGAAGCAGTGCGAAACAAGACGGAGATTGCTACAGAAGATGGACTGCGTGGTTCCGAACGGGACCCGAGACAGGTAGCCGCCAGATATGATGACTCGCCGTTGCCTGTTGTTCGGTTTACGAACGGGAGGGAGTTACTCTGTGTACCAACTGATTTTACGGTGGATAATGCTTATGGTGAGATGGAGGCCAAACGTCGACAGGTCCGTTATGATTTGGTATGGAGCTGATCGCTCGTTGACGATATCTTAGATTCCCCTGATTCTTGCGTGGGCGTTGAGTGTTCACAAGTCTCAGGGGCAAACGTTGCAACGCGTAAAAGTGGACTTGAGTCGTATTTTTGAAAAGGGCCAAGGCTAGTGTTGTTCGTGATTGCTTAGAAAATACTGCCTGACTCCATGCAGCCTATGTAGCTCTCTCCCGGGCAACGAGTCTGGAGACTCTGGAAGTCCTCAATTTTGATCCCAGCAAGTAAGTGAACTGAGTTAATAGATTTCTACGATGCTCAACAACAATATCAGAGTAATGGTTCATCCTCGGATTCTAGCCTGGCACAATGACCTCGAACGACAAGAGTTATCGATGAAGGGATTGGATCACGCCGAAGATGAATGGTCTGACATGGACGCTGACGGAGCCCAAGAGGCTTTCTGGGGTTGATATGTTGATATGTTATATCATAATTAGTTGCTAGATCTATTTTATGTACCTCAGTATTGCACAGCTCACAAACTGTTACGTACAGGCATCTCACACTGGCACACTCGCGTTCACATGGCGGTCCGAAAGTTTGACCGCATCGTTGCGCGTCTCGTGTTCAATCCTCATTTCGTGCTTCTCGAGCTATGAACAACAGTCGACGATATTATGCAGTGCGCATTGGGCGTCAAGGCCCACGCTTATATGACAACTATCCCGAGGTGAGTAGCTTGACAGCACTTTGAAACCCCTTCTGAGAACCGCTAATTTAAGAGCTTTTCAGTTCGCTGCAGCAGTAATTGTCACTTTGCAAGCTGTTCTGCGCACAGGTCCTTAGTAAACTAATACGTTATACAGACTCTCGGGTTCAGTGGGTCCAGCGGCAAAGGGTTCGACAACATCCACGACGCCCAAGAATGGTTGACCGGGTATTTAATACCCATGGCCTCGATCCAGACGAGTGAGCATTGGATTGTCAAAGAACGTCCTTTCGCGGAGCTAGGCAATCTCACGCTGGCTTTCTGTCTTCGTGTCGGCCCGCTAGATATCAATCTCAACTTGAACGTGTCCCATGGAACAAACGTCAGTGCAGCAACCCCAATGTCGACCTCAACATTCAGTAATCCCCAACAAGCTTTGTCCAATGATAGCGTTCCCGGCCTCAATAGCATGCAGGGGCTTTCAAGGGAACGAGCTGAAGTAAAAGATGGCCCAGAGCCCGCCGTCGAGCTTTCAGACGAGCAGAAAAATATCCTGCAGATGGTCAAGTCTGGGAGAAATATTTTCTTTACCGGAGCAGCTGGTGATACCATGTTCGAGAACCGTGGGGATATGCGCATTCACCATCATTTACAGGTACAGGCAAGTCTGTGCTACTCCGAGCCATCATCCGTCATCTACGTTCGGTGTATGAGTTTGATTTCGGGATCACCGCTCCAACTGGAATCGCTGGTTTGAACATTGGCGGGCAGACAATCCACTCATGGGCAGGCATTGGGCTTGGGAAAGAGCCATTTGACAAGCTGAAATTTCGTCTGGGTGGCGAATCAATCAAGCGGTGGATGGCAGCCAGGGCTCTCATCATCGATGAAAGTTGGTCTACTCATTTTGAGATGAAAGACTGATGTTCATTTGCTTCCAGTCTCAATGTTGGACGGACGCCTGTTTGACAAACTGGCAAGTGTCCAAGCTCTCCTGAAAAATTCGATGGACAGCACTCATACAAGAAATAGGAAGCCATTGGACGCTTCGTGCGAAAAGATTCTCGTCCGTTTGGTGGGATCCAGGTAAGTTCAAGGTTCCCGTCACTCAAACAGTGAAATTGAGTCCTGCCTAGCTTATCGCTTCAGGCGACTTTTTCCAGTTGCCCCCAGTTCCCGATCAGGATTCGACAAGTAGAATTGATGCTACATTCGCGTTCCAAGCCCGAAGCTGGCACCGGTGTATAGATCATATGACGAGACTTACCAAGGTTTTCCGTCAGAAGGATAACAGTATGCGATTCCTTCTTCTTCTAATACACAACATTTGAATGCGACTCACACTTTCCCAGCTTTCATTGAAATGCTAGCCTCAATGCGAACCGGCGTCCTAGCGGAATGGCATATAGAGGCATTCCTGAAGCTTTCTCGTGAAATACACTATGATGATGGCATCAGTCCAACGCAATTGTACGTGATGCGTTCACTCCGAGGCATATACTTTGTCGTTTATCTATCTAGATTTCCACTCAAAGGTCAAGTGGAACAACATAACCTTCAATGCCTTGGCAAGCTAGAAGGCGAAACAAGAGTATATAAAGCAATGGACGCGCGTGGACATGACATTTATGGAGACCGCCTTACAATCATTCAGGCGGAAAAGCTGCTGGAAAGGCTTGTGTGTCCCAAAGAAGTCCCTGTAAAGGTAGGGGCTCAGGTGATGTTACTTCGCGTATGTTTCGTCCTGTTGTCCCTCTTGTTCCCTTACATTTCCGTCGACCTAGAATATGTCGCCATCGCTCGTCAATGGGTCACTAGGCAAAGTCGTCGAGTTTATTGGCACTCACGAGGCGCAACAACGTCACATTGCAATAGCCGAGCTGGAGAGACGAAAAACTGGAGAAGATTCTTTAACTGTGAACCCGCCAGACGCTGGGGACAACGAAACTGGTCTCATTGCACTTGACGGTCATGCATTCAGGAAGGATCAGTCCTGGCCCCTGGTCCAGTTCACGAATGGAAAACACCTCTTGTGTTCGCCGGTCGAATTCGTCGTCGAAGGACTGACAGGCAATGTCGAGGCCCGGCGGCTTCAAATGCCGCTTGCGCTCTCTTGGGCAATGTCCATACACAAATCCCAAGGACAGACGCTCAGCCGAGTCAAGGTGGACCTCGCTCGGATATTCGAAAAGGGCCAAGGTGACTGGGCTGTATCTTGTATGCCATCATCGCTCACGACCGCCGATGCTGTTTCAGCGTACGTTGCTATTTCGCGCGCTACCTGCATGGAAGGACTAGAGATTGTCAATTTTGACCCTGACAAGTAGGTCCATGGTGACTCATTGCTTCGCGCTTTTGCTTACTTTACTCAAGGGTCATGGCCCATCCGGAGGTTATCGAGTGGCAGAAGCAATGGGAAAAGGACAGGTACCAGGAGGAAGAGATGGACAGTGACTGGGCTGTGTCACAGTGGTACGAGTCATTCCACGAATAGTCGAAGGGATGCAACGGATCTCTTCACTGCTGGTGAATACAACACTATACACCATCTAGACCGATAAGTTTAGAAGACCCGTAAGAAATCCTACACGTTGGATGATGTATTGCTACGTTGATATGATGTGTTGCTGGCAATCGGAAGGGAAGCCGAACTAGAATGTGGTGAGAGGGCCGATGGCGAGGGTGGTGGTGAAATCCAAATATGTGGCTCTTCCGCTGTATTTGTATTCTCAGGCGTTGATTCTTCCAGGAGACTAGATGGAGTAGGGGGGACGTCCATCGTTGCCCGGATGGGTGACGTTGGATTAGCTCGAAGTGAAGGATGAATGCTATATGCTGGTCTTGGTGGTAGTCGTGGCGTAAAGTCCTCGTTTTGCCGAGGTGATAGCGGCCGTGGTACGCTTCCCACTCTCGTGTGGGACGAACCATAGCTGTATACAAGGGTTGGCTCTCCAGGTGGTGCATCAGGTAATGGCGGAGAATTGCTTGGAGGTGGATCGTCGAAGAGCTGCGAGGTAAATTGAATCAGGTCATCCATCCTCGTATCCTTTACGGGACGGTGTCAGTGTATTGCGTACAGACGATGAGAAAAGGTTAAGTACTTTGGTGTTCTGAACGCTGAGCAGATCACCTCCCTTCGGAATGTCCTCTTCGCCAAATATAACAGTGGAGAACACGATTGCCAAATTTCTGATGTCCATTTTGTTTTTATCTGAGAATGCGGCGACGCGTGAAAGGTGCTCCACTAGGGCTCGAAGTGTTTCCCGATGAATGGCTGGTAACCTACGAATCTTGGAGCGCATTTGAGCCATGGGGCTGGGATCTCCGACTTGACATGTAGGATGAGTAGTAATAATGAAAAGGTGGCAAGAAATGGTTCACCTCGACCTTCTGTGTGTTCAGTACGGTCTGAGAGAGTATATCTGAACAAGGGTTCTGGTAACTCGCGTAGATACAACTAATGGCCTAGGTCAGGGGGTAGCGATGGCCAAGCAAAGGGCTCACCTTCAGAAGCGAGGAAATAGCAAACACATCATCAGTTAATCGGTTGAATTGAAAGGCAGCCGCATTTCTCTCTATCTTGTGTCGTAACTATGACCGTGTCAGCCTGGCTGCGCGCGGGAACTACAAAATGCGCACATCTTGTACAACAGCATGGCGCCCTGACACCTGAAGAGTTTGGGATTACGCATGGTTTTCAGGAAATAAAAAAAGGACATCTTACGCGGTAAATGCCTTCTGATTCCAAACCTCTCTCGTCAATTTCTTGTATACAGATGCGGACGATCTTCGGAATTTCTGTTTCCCCGAGACCTCGAGAAGTCGCATAATCCACCAGACTGACGCCAAAAATCAAGTCGCTACACTCCCCAACGTTATAATTATAATAGCATATGGGCTTCGGAATCAAGGACGCTAAAGCACGGGGGATATGGGCCGTGACGAGAGATACATCTTTTTCGGGAGAGATCTTTGCAACCATTGATCTTGCATGTTCGGAGAGTTGTGTCTGCGTCATGGTAGTCGCGCTGTGAGCCAGTGAGCGTCATTACCCGTAATGGGAGGAAAGGATGCGAACGTCATATTGTCGGTGTACTTTTCCAGTACAATTTTGACAGTACCCGAATAGTCGCGAATGAAGCTCTCCAGGCTCTAGATTTCCGTCAGAATGACAAACAACCAGAATGCAACATCATACCGTATAAGCGCCTTCCAGTATCTTTGTCCGACGGAGTCGAAGGGTTTCTAGCCAGTGAATGCCCTTACGGTATTCTTTATCTGAAACAAAGTTGAGGTGGTAATGGGCTAGGTAAATATGGTACTGACCAGCATCGTCGGCTTCACGTTTCGCACGAACCGCGCGAAGTGCACTGTTTTCGGTGCGCACACCCAGCGTCTCCTTGACTGTAGAACCCTTATCCAGGAGCGTCATCAATTGATTGAGCTGCTTCTTACCTGCGGAATATTAGCTCCAAACGTGAAGATTAGATAGTATTTGCATACCGTGCTGGGCGAAATCGGAAAACGTGGTCCCAGAAGTCGATGGAGAACGGTTACGCGCCACATGTGTAGTTCCAGATGGCCTTCGATCGAGGGGTCGGAGGGGCTGGGGTGCAGTTACAATAGGTCTTGATGGCAAGACTGGATTGGAACGAGAGTTGGGCATGGGGGTCCCTGCAGCTTCAACGTAGGTCGCACTTGAAGGAGGCTGGGACGCGGACGCAGCTGCGAGTTTATGGTCCTGATAATGGGTGAGCTAGACGAGCGAGGTAAGAATGGAACACTCCACCTCTACTTACTTCTACTTCTTGACACTTCTTGAGATAAGTGCGTTTCATTTTTGGTAAGGCGTTCTCTGCATAATCCGAATACGCGGAAATAGAATCCTTGAGGTCTTCCTTGATGCGTTTGCGCGTGCGTTCTTGTGTTTCCTGGTCGTGCCATCCAGCTATGATCACCGCAGGACAAGGGAAGGAGTGCACCTTGAGTGTCAGCAGACTGTTTACACAATCTACAGTGAGGGTCGAGAGGAAAGCTTGTCTGGTTTGTGCTTCTGTTGGACGCGGATTGATTGACAGGCTTGGGGTTAGTTTGTAGTTGGACGAACCTCGTTCTAAGTTGTCCCTGATTTCGGTCCATCCCCGACGAGCTGTGCTCATGTCCGTGCGATCATCCAGGAAAACATCGATGGATTTAATTTTCCGATGCAACTTGAGCAGAGATTCGACACTGTCAAAGACGCGTTATGATTCACGGAGGGACATCATTTGAGAAGGTTTACTAGATTTCCTCTATACGCTTCCTGACGTGTTCGCGTTATCTCGAGGGGTGTCATCACGTCCATGGGGATGCATACCTTTCCTGGAAAAAGTTGAGGAACGAGTCTGTGAGGACCTTGAGATGGTGTTCAAACAAAGGCAAAGGGCCGGACTGGAGGGAAGGTTCTGAGATTGATGGCCTGGACTGCACCACAGGATCGAAAGAATCTGTCGTCGTCTGTATCGACATGGTGGAGAACGACTAGCAGATGGCTCTTGGGCGATCTCAGGCCTGACCGAGACCAAACATGTACATACAATCGCTATCTAATACATTCGCAGTTTCTTCTCAGAGTGTAGATTCAGAGGCAAACCCTGCTCCATCCCTAATCAAAATGTCAGCACGTCATGACTGTTCACGGTCTAGCGGACTAACCAAGGAAGAAATCTGCTGGATCCAATGTCTCATCCCTACCCATCAGGATATCGAGGTGTATATTACTCCCTCCCATGCCAGGCATGTGTGGGCTCTGAGCACGCGCCGAGCCATCAGCAGAGATTGCGTCATAATCACGCGAGCTTACCGCAGCGACGATCTTGCGTTCCATGAGCAGACGCCCCGGTGCGTGCACCCCATATAGGTTACGCAGCATCGTCAATTTGAAGTTGTCCTGCGTCTCCTCCCACTGGGGTCGACTCTGTTGAATGGTACGGAGCAGAAAGACAAGTGACTGCTTACACGTGCGAGACGGTGCTCGATGTTGTCCCTTGATTTGGTTTCTGCGGCGATGCTACGTGGACCATACTGCAGGGTGTCATGGAGCCCGAAACTGTTGGCTTTGGCGGTCAGTGAGGCGGACTTTTGTTCCGCTGGTGGCACGAGGCGAAAGGAGGGCTCCTGCGATGCGATACATGTCAGATCGAGCTAGGTAGGAGAGGACTGTGGACGTGCCATGGTAGTAGAATGTCGAGGAGGAGAGTGACGCGTACTTGGACATGGATCGCGTGACACGATTCGATTGTGACCAAGCTGTGTGACAATCCCCCCCACATCAAGCTCCTCGTAGCCCCGCTAGTTGCTACCGAGCACATATAAGTAGCCACTACTCTCATCCGTCCCTCCTCTTCCCCCTTCCTTACCTTTGCCTAGTAATAGTCTCGCGACTACCACCACAACGCTCCACCCTGCTTGACCCGGATCCATCGAGTATAACCCATGTCCACCAGACATCCACGGTCTTCTAGTATCCCAGTCCGGGGTGCAGTCCCAACCTCACCTGCTCGACACATAGAATCCGTAATCTCCATACCATTCTCCACAAGCCCCGCCCAGTCTCGGTCCCGCACAGCTAGCCACGGATGGCCGCTACGTAACTCCCCCGGAGCTACAGGGATCCCACACGGTGTCCGTGGAAATGGTTCTATCACCTCTAGTCCCCCCGCTAGGCCCACCTCTCGTTCCCTCACTCACCCATCCATCCTATCCGCGCGCGGTAGCACATTCCCGTACACCGTTTACGAACCTCGTGTGATCACGGTTGACTCAACTCGCACGTCCGATGCAGTCTGTCCCCATAATTCTTCTGCGTCATCTGTCTCCCCAAGTCGTACGAGGCCACCAAGCTCTGCTAGTACTGGGGCGCGTAATGCACAACGGCCCTCCATTGTGCACATATCTACAGCCGCAGAAGCAGTGTCGTTTCCTCGTCCCGCATATCTGGAACATTCCGCGCTTCGGCACTTATTGCAGACAGAATCATCGCCTCTGATTCCTCCCCGTAAAGTAGAACCAGTGATGAGACCAGATTCCGGTGCAAGACGGGTGCAACGGTCCCCATCCTACGACAGCGACGAAGATGATATGAGTCCTCCCCGCGAGGTTCGGAAAACCATGCCATCTCCCGTGACTGCTTCTTCTCCAGCACTGCTGTTACCCACGCGTTGGTGCGATGAATACAGAAACTCGAACCTAAGCGTGTGCGGTGATGGCCGAGAACTGATATATCAGGGTGAGCTACTACTCGGCCTTTGTTCCTGGATATGGCTCAGCTCTTAGGAGCATCCGGAGGCTCTGACAAAGATGCGGCAACTGCCCGAACTGCCGTTCCTGTGCCACCTGCTTGCGGAATATTTTACTATGAAGTAGAGATCACTAGCAAAGCTTCGAAGAGGCATGTTCTCCTTTATCTCTATTTGGGCTCGTTCTGATATCCGCCACTCAGTCGCATAAGCATTGGGTTTGCCATTCCCTTGCTGGTCGATATGGAATTAATAATACCTGAACCTTAGCTTCATTACTCGTGACGTCAAAGTGTCGCGCCTTCCGGGATGGGAGAAGAATTCTTGGGGATATCACGGAGAAAACGGAACTATATGTTCTGGGGATAAGAACGGGTTACCTTTCGGAACTACGTTTGGGGGTATGTAGTATCCCATTCGCGGACAGTTAAACATATCTTCCTAACCCTGTTCGTTTCTAGTCGGTGATGTTATCGGCTGTGGCATTGACTTTACCCAGAACAAGATATTCTACACGAAGAATGGCTCCGTTCTCGGTATGGCCAATTCGAATCCGCTACTCTCATGACCAACTGATATTGACAGGCTCCGTGTTCGAGAATGTCGGTAAAGATTGCGATCTTTATCCGGCTGTCGGACTCTCCTACACTAACGAATCTATTCACGCCAACTTTGGACAAGAGGCCTTCAAGTATGACATAGAAGATCACGTGCTTCAACAACGCAATCATATTTGGGCCAAGATTCAGTCTACACCCCTGACCTGGCCCACGGAGAAGCCTCGCTCGTATGACGTACCTGCTTCTGCTAATATTGCTGGTTCTATCACCGACTCGATTGACAAGATCCCGCTGAATGACCTCGTGTTATCTTATCTTTCGCATCATGGCTACGCACGCACAGCCCGTGCGTTCGAGTCTCAATGTCGCGCGCGTGGCGGGTTGTCTGCTCGTGCGCCGTCTGTCACATCCGCGTTGGAAACGATGACGGTTACGCCTACATCTGCGGACGACTACGTCATGGATATGGATATTGGTGATGGTGATGGTCCTTCGACTGCTTCCGCATCTGGCACAGTCTTGACTCCGATTCCGGCTGACGATATGGAGCTCCGCACTCAGATTATCCAATCCGTTGTCTCTGGGAACATGGACACTGCCATAGCGGCGACTCGCAAACACTTCCCGCTGGTGCTCCAGGCAGACGCAGGGCTTATGTTATTTAAACTTCGTTGCAGGAAATTTGTCGAGCTCGTGTTGGAGGCAGCGGAACTGAAGAAGAAAATGACAGCAGAGGAAAATGAGATGAACATGGAGGGTTCTGGACCTGTATCCAGATCTGTATCTGGTTCGGTCCTGGAGTCTGTGAGTGAAGACACAGTGGGTAGCGACGGAGGAGTGATTGTGGACGGGGTGGGTATGGATATCGATGATGGGGAAGTTGATATGCCAGACGAGAGCGCGCACACCGAAATGAGCATGCCCACAAGCAGTGCGCCAATTGCCATCGGGCCCAGACGTAAGCCCTCTGTCGTCTCGCTCTCTTCTACCAGCAGTTGGGCAGGGGCAACGGCTGCCCAATATGGATCTGCCCTTGAGAGGGCCGTTGCGTACGGCCAGGAGTTGGAGTCCGATTACAAGAATCGCGCGGAAGTGCGCGCAATATTCAAACGGACGTCGGTGATCATGGCTTACGATGACCCGTTGGAGGCCGGGGGAGATGCAGCCGAGGTCGCGGGACAGGCTTCGAGGGTGGCACTCGCTACCGAGCTCAATCAAGCCATCTTGCGTAAGCCAAGTTCATCGAATCTACGGGGAGGAGAACTGATGACTAGTGTGTAGAATCCCAAGGACGTCCGGCACGACCTTTGCTCGATCGGCTGTACCGCCAAACTGCGGTGTGCCTTACCCAACTGGCTTTGATGGGTGACGGTGCTGCGGCATTTGCTGATATGCCCAAAGAATTTTTGGACGCTTAGTGGATGGCTCTATTGGTAGTGGGGAAAGATCGTTGCGCAAGGACAACGCAAGGTAGTGTAATCCTGTACATTAGCATGTGAACCCAACTCTTCCATAACAAGTTCAGTGTTTCTAGCACCCTGAAGACGCGCTGCATTTGTATTGCAGTAGTGTGTGTGATAAGGATACAAGGATAAGAAGGGCAGTAAATGGACGGAAGACGACGAAAGTGGGAGTTGTAGTGGGTACTTGTGATTGTGCTTTGAAAATCTGTCAGTATGAGTGCTATGCGACGGTGAAGGATTCTCCGCATCCACAAGCATCCTTGATATTAGGGTTATTAAAAACAAACTTGGAGCTGTTGGTGGGTAGTGAGCACGTTCAGCCCCCACAAAAAACGCAAGGCACCAATTACCTCAGCGCATCCTCTTTCCAATCCATCTCGCTGCCAATGATGGAGAACAACGCTTTGCTGTCTATAAGTACCCGCACGCCGTCTTGTTCGACGACCTCGTCGAATTTCCCGGACTTGTCGACGTATTCTAGATGATAGGAAAGGCCAGCACAGCCCTTGTTGCGTACCCCAATACGTATGAGTTGGGGAGTCGGGCCATGGAGGAGCGCGCGAAGCCGGAGCACGGCTTCGGGTGTCTGAACGCGGACACGATACGATCATGATCAGCAGCATGCATCGGGACGAGGCGGGAGCGGGGAGATACGCACGATGGACAGGGCCGCCTTGGTAGACCGGATGGTCGGTCTTGGGCGTGAGGCTTTCGGGACGGGTGGAGGGCGTGCGGCGACTTGCGGGGATGCGGCGTCTGCGGAGACTGTTTCGCCGGTGGGCACGACGACGGGCGGGGCGTCGTTGAAGAGAGGGGAGTTGTGCTGTCTCGTGTCTGGTATTGGGTGTGGGTGGGAGTGCGGGCCAGAGAGGGCGGACATCATGGCATGGCGGTGGAAGGTGGAGGCGAGGGGAGAGCGGCGGGTGGATGAGAGGGACGAGCGGGCGAGTGAGGACAACATCATGGGTGATGGACAGATGAGTCGATGACTAATCACCGACATATCGATACTTTGACTCAGCCCCATCAACAACACCGCGACCTAGTCGACAACAACGGTGACAAGGCTATCAACGACACCGCCCGGACCAATCCCACAGAGACGACAACGGCCCAATGGATGGCCCCCCAATGCCACGGCGACAACGACGAAGACGACGACGCAATGTCGTCGATGGCCCAGCACCGACAACGACAAGACAGGTGACGGCAGCAATGACGATGATACAATGTCGTCGATGGCTCAACAGCCCCGAATGCCACGATGACAACAACCAAGGCAACTAGGCGAAGACGACGCAATGGCCTGCACCAACAACGACACCACAACGGCGGCGGCACAATGCCAGCCCAGTGCCACAGTGACAAGAACGACGACGACGGCACAATATGGCAGCCCAATACCACGATGACAGGAACGACCCGAGTCACCCCGCCCTTGTGCCACATGCGAATACAAACGGGAGTCGCCGTGGACAACTCAAACGCGATCTTAAGGCAAAACGAATGTATCGTATCATGGCTCGGCTACAGCACCGCCGGCTTCACGTATCGCGGTCTGGGAATGCTCCTGTATCATATACGTATCTACAACAATACAGTCGACTCCCCCTAACCGATACCCTTCGGTTCCCGCTGTGGGGTATCGGATTCGCATCCATAACCGCTTGTAAGTAGCATCAAAGCTATTGTGGGCTTTGATAGCGGGACCTCGGAGCTCGGGAATGGTCATTCTGTTTGAATGTCGGAGAGCACCAGTTGGCTCTAAATTGTCCAGCGCAGCTTTGTTTCGGCTCCACTCTTTAAGAAAAGAGGCAAGCTGTCGATCATTTTGTCTGAGCTGTAACTATCCGCTGGAGGTAGAGCGAAGTAGACACCAATCAATTTGAGACACTGTCAGACCGTATCTACGACCCGCCTAGTCTATCGTACACACGACTGTCGGACAAACTATCATTTCTGTTTCAGACTCATCCGACCTCTACTTAAACCGTGATGCCGCACGAGGCTTTCAGTGCCAAGCTCATCTATATTCATTCTCGCTATGCGTCTGAATTGCGCTCTCGTCTCTAGCCTCTTGTTCGTTTCTGCGGTCCTTGCCGAAGATTGGTTTATGGCTGGTGCTCTGTACGAAAAAAAATATAAAAAAGAGAAAGTTGGGGCGTTTCTTCTGGACCGTGTGTTGTTTGGTCTCATCTTGCTCCCGACAGGATGTGGTGGGAGTGACTGGTGTGCATGGCGAGTTCCTCGTTCCCAAAAAGATTCGGGGTGAAGTTGGCTCGGGTTTCAATATCGGATTCGGTCTTGACGGCCAATGGTGCCAAGATGCCGCCATTTCGGCCGGAATCACAGTATTTATAACCAAGGATAGGCCCTGGATCGGGGGTAAGTAACATGAAATCCATGCCATCAGTAACTCCTCACGCTTTTCTGTACATATAGCTTGGGTCGATTTGCGGCCCAATTTTAAAGACTCGGCTCCAGAAGAGTTCATCTTCCCCGGTAGTCGAGTCAACATCACGATCTCGATCCGAAACCCGCTCCCGCGCCCGCAGGAGCACCATGTAATTGACGTCAGAGTTCAAAATCTCGATACTTATCGACGGTGGGCAGGCACGCTCGTCGGCCAGTATAGGCTCTGCAGGAAACACGCATACTGGGCCGTTGGGATTGCCGGAAAAGCAGATGGTAGTCCCCTGCCCCTTGCCGACTTCGACAAAGTGACCTTGGAGCAAATCAGATTCGAAAACGGAAAGAAAATGGGATACCCCTACTCCACCGTCGCCACCCCCATGAATATCATACAAAACAACCAAGTTATGACATCCGTCCAGTTTTTCGATACCAAAAGCAAGCCAAGCGTAGATGTCAGATACTTACGAAGGAGTGGAAGTCGAGTTGAGTACGAAAATGTCACGGCCGCTACTTAAGTACTGGAATGTCATCCATCTGTGAAGTCCGTACGTTGTCGACAAGGACCACCTGTAGGCCTCGACCGTGGCTCATGCCGCCCTTGCCCTCCCGACCTCAAGTTTACGCTCACCGTCGCTGCAGGTCTCTCAGAGGTAACACCGCCTACAACGGAAATAGGAGGCTTTTATTTGGTCGTCGGTGTGGATACCTGGAACATGCTGTACCCTCCTGCATCATGGGAGATGGGTGGCTTCTGCGACGAGCAGGGTCCCTGGTTCAGAACAGTGGCCCAGAAACGGTCACTTTTCGGAAGCAAGAGCGATCTCGGAAAAAGGTACGTGCTCATTTTCTTCTAGTATTCACCGTCGATCGTCCTCAGAACCCCGAGTTACGGTGTGACGTCAGGTCACAGATGCCAGTGTGCATGCCAAGGTATCGTACATCTTGCTCCAACTCTGGTCGTTTGGTCGCGTTGCCGATGTGGATTTCCTTGAGAACCAGGACTTGCCCTCGCCGTACGTCCCTGCATCTTCCGTCACGGTGACTGGTCGGCCGAGGCCACCTCGTCCGTTGACCGAAGCTGAGATACAGAATTACATTGCCGCATATGCAAAAGCGGCGAGCAACGCCGCACACAGTGCGGGTGGAGATTCGATTCATGGCGCAAATGGCTACCTCCCCGATCAGTTCCTTCAAACAGCGTCCAACACACATACAGAAAAGTGGGGCGGAGACGAAAGGGGGCGTACCAGATTGACGAGGGGGGTCATCGACACCGTCGTGGACGCTGCGGACGAAGAGCGCGTTGGTCTTCGTGTCAGTCCCATCAAGGTGAGGACCTTGCGTTGGTCCGCCTGCTTGCCGTGCCCATCTACGTACGGTCTTTCCAGACATGGGATGCCGAACCTGCGACCCACATTTGTATACCTCGTTACCGCTCTGCGTGACAAGCACCCCAAGCTGGCATACCTTCATCTGATCGAGCCTCGTGTGGTAGGTCCTTCGGACACGGATGCAGCGCCAAACCCAGACGAGAATAATGCCTTTTTGCGAGAGATATGGAACGGTGGCGAAGGTGGTGAAGAGAGGGCCATTCAAATCAGCTGGTGGATATAGTCGCGAGAAAGCACTCCGCACTGCAGAGGACAAGGTTGTATGTATCAAACGTGAGAGGCTGCCTGCTCTTTCGTTCTGATGCTGTGCTCATGATTCATCTGGTACAGCCAGTGCGGCTGCGGAAGAATACCCTGACGGCTTCGGATTGGTCAAAGTATTATTTGCGAGGAGACTTGACGCCATTCGGGTCAAACGATCGGCCGTTTGCGGATTGAGGGATAGACGGGAAGCTGTGAGGTATGGACGAGCCCTATTGTCGGGCGTATTAGCGCGTGCTTGGACATGGTGGTGCGGTTGTATATCTGGAGTGCAAAAGATAGCATTGCACTTAGAACGTGTATGCAGTGCGCGTAATATACCTTGACGCCGTTTTCTCCCGTGGCGGCGACAATTTTGCGGGTATCAAACTGCAGCGCAATCACTCCGTGGTTGTACTTGAGGGTTTCGAACACACCGCCAGAACGCACGTCCCATATCTCAAATAGGTAAACATGAGAGTTGGGTCCAATATTAAGACGACAATATATACTCACTCTAATGGACTTGTCCAGACTGCCGCTAACAATATGGATTTCGTCAAACTGTAGGCACGTTATTGAACCTGTGTGTCCGAACAGAGTCCGATGACCCTGGCCAGTACGCACTGGGGAGCCTTCAGTCGTTTGACAAGACCACGAATGAACAAGGTGCTTACTGTCCCACATCCTGACTGCACCGTCGCCACTTCCACTTACGAGTCCATAACCCCAGAACTGGACGCCCCCCATGAAGTCTTGATACATGTCCCAACTCCCG
>JBBPJP010000168.1:0-43050 GCA_038088775.1 Boletus barrowsii
AACCCGCCGCTGAAACATGGCAACACACCTTTTCACACGCAGGGATGTAGTTATGCGGGATGTTCCCTCCCATGACAGTGTTCACAAACTCCCTGTCCTGTCCATTTTCTGGATCGAACTGGACGGGCTCCACGTGGCCAATCACTCGGGCAAACTGACCAGCACCACCGGTTTGTTTCTTATGTGTATGGTAGAACTCGGCACGCTCCGTGATCGTCTCACGATAGGCGACGCGAGGTTTACCACTCGAAACAACGACGCCATATTCACGACGCATACGTTCAATGTATATCTCGAGATGGAGCTCACCCATTCCAGAGATAATCGTCTGACCACACATAACGTAAAATCAGGATGTGGGAATGAAAATGGAATGGGGTGCACCTCTTTGCTCTCGGAATCGATGTGCACCTTGAACGTCGGGTCTTCCTTCTGGAATCGATTAAGAGCGCGAGAAAAATTAGGCGTCTCTTGTCCTTGAGGCTTGATCGCCAATGAGATGACAGGCTCGGGAACAAACATAGATGTCTGCATAACCATGAAATCTGACACATCGCTACGTTCGAAACGGGACTAACCATGGAAAAACTCGAAGAACCATCTGTAAAAGTGTCACCAGACGAGCACTCGACCCCGAAGACGGCGCAGATTTCGCCGGGGCCAATGGAATCTATGTCCTGGCGAATGGCTGAGTGCATGAACAAGACACCGAGAAAGGGATAACCAACCTCCATCTCATTACTGTGCAGACGAACCAAGCGAGGGACCTTGACCTTCTTATCCGTGCGAGCACTGAAGATGAAAGAACCCTTCTTCAGAGTACCCTGGTAAACCCGCATGTAGGTCAGCTGACCAAACCGTCCTTCCTCTAATTTGAAAGCCAATGCGACAAGAGGTGCTTCGGCAGCAGGGACAAGCGGAACCGGAGGTGAACCATGTGGCAATCTCGTATCATGAGCAGTGACGACCGACTCGGCGGGATTGGCAAGGTAAGCGCAAACACCGTCCAGCATAGGTTGTACGGCCGTGTTCTTGATGGCCGAGCCAAGGAAGACAGGGGAAAATTTGAGACCGACAGTGGCGCGGCGGATGGCTTCAGCGATCTGATGGCTAGATGGCGTCTCGTCGGCAAGGACCATGTCGGCAATTTCATCGTCGACTTCGGCGAGTTGCTCAATGAGCTCAAGACGTTTCTCCTTGGCGAGATCGATGACCAAAGCTGGGATCTCGTCTGATTCCACGAGTTTGATACTAAACAAATGCAGGAGTGAGGTTGAGGGCCGGGGGGAGCGATCAAGTCAAAGTACCCTTTCTCGCCCTCGTTGTAAATTGCCTTCCAGCGAACCAAATCTACTACACCCTTAAATTCATCTTCGACACCGATAGGAACCTGGACTGCAGCAGCGGCAATCTTGAGCTTAGACCGAATTTGACCAATGATTCTCCAGGGATTTGCCCCGGGTCTGAAAGATATGTCTTAATGTTGTAATATCACGCCAATGTATCAGTTCTCACCTATCCATTTTATTGATGAAAGATATCCGGGGGATATTATAGCGACGCATCTGACGATCGACCGTGGTAGTCTGACTCTGAACACCAGAAACAGCGCACAAAACCAAGATAGCACCATCAAGCACACGTAGGGCTCGTTCGACCTCTATGGTAAAGTCGACGTGTCCTACATCATTCCTCGAGTCAGAGTGAGTGCAATTAGTCTACAGAGGGGACACCGACCTGGAGTATCGATGATATTGATAGCATAGTTCTCTTTTTCGCCAGTGGTGGGGGATAGCGCTTCCCAGTCGCAAAAAGTGGCCGCACTTTGGATAGTGATACCTTTTTCACGTTCCAGCTCCATGCTATCCATCTTGGCACCAACAGCATCCCGGCCACGGACCTGTGTATATTGTTTAGTATTTCAAGGCCCATTACGATGACGCAACACGAACCTCATGAATCTCACGAATTCGACCAGTGTAAAAAAGAATGCGCTCCGTGAGGGTAGTCTTGCCGGAGTCAATGTGTGCAGAAACGCCGATGTTCCTCTGGAAGTTGATCCGCTTGAGGTCTGCCTCTGACAATTCATACTTGGGGTAGCTGTACTGTAGTGGTTCTGTGCTCTCCGGGGCACGCGCCGCGGCAGTCGAGGCAGCCCGCCAACCCAAGGGTATTGAAGACGACAGCCGAGGAAGTGAGCGAAGTGCCCAGTGCCATGAGCGGGGCAGCCCTCGCAGGAGTGGCTGCATCTCAAGACAACCCACTCATGAAAATTGGAGACCATTTAATTTTAAACACGTGGGAAGATACTACTTAATCAGGACAACATTTTATTGCACAAGGGAATGAATTGTATGCATCATGGTTTCACCCAACCGTCAAGGCCACATAGTAGCAACTCCTAGCAAGGAGCGGATACGGAAGATACAGGAATATGACGCCGCGCGGCCACCCTACATCAGCTCCGAATCCCCTGCAACGAATCAACACCGCTAGGTGGACTCAGCCACAAAGGACCATGAACAGAGCGAGCCGGGCAGCGGCGCTCGATCTCGTGAGCACCCAGACGGACACCTCGCTCCACCAACCCGAAACCAGACGCTATTCAGAAGTAACTCTGCGCCAAACGGCTAACGCTTCGTGCGGTTGGATGGACACTTGAAAAAGCAATCAAATCGGAGTTGCGGCGCTATATATATACATTTAAATCTCCGACTCATTCACAGGTGCTTGCCGCTCGGCACCGAGACTCGTTCCCTATGCCCCGTCTCTCTGCACTACCCAGGCCAAGAGAATCTGTCTTTGCGGGTTCACATGACCTCCACCGCGGGGATGCCAACGCAGTTTGCCCTCCGAACTTGCGAGAATGTGTGCGCGCAATGGAGGATTGTTGTGAAGAGGTAACACAGATCACGTATTCGATCACCGTCAGCCTCATGACAAACAGGTATACGAGGCCCAGCAGCTCCTCCGTAACGGGACGTTCGATTTACCGAGGATGAGTAAAGTATTGGAGAACCAGAAAGTATGTTTCATGTCCCCTTTATATCATCGACTCACTGCGCCTAGGTGTTCCTCCTCATAGACGAAGGCACTGTACGTAGATACAAAGCAAACCTCGCAGATGAAATCGAGCCACAGATCATCGAGCTCATCGAGCGTGCAGAGAAAGGTCTGAAAGCCCTCAGCCGTAAGCAGGCTTTAATCCAAAGCAAGGTTTGTCCATTACCATTACCAAAAGAGATGCAGTCATTGACCAGGCACCTGAAACAGGTCGAAGCAGCGCAAGCAGTGCAGTCTCGCGCAGCGACAGCGCCAACTGCGAATAAGCGCGAGGAACGTAGGATACAGATGCTGTCGAAACAACGTCAACGCCTTGAAGAGGAAGTAAGAGTCCTCGAATCGGAAATCTTGGCCCTGGTCCGTTTCGTTTGTGGCAAGTGACACTTCGACACTTACTCTTCCCAATAGCAGAACAAGAACTCGCTGCGTTCACGGGTGTTGTGACCCCTGCGTCTCCCCGACCTACGGAGCCTCCTTGGGATCTAGGATATCCAAACCAACATGGGGCGGAAGGATGTCGTAGTCACCGCAAAAGCCGCGTTATTTCCCGGCGTGACACCATGCGAGTGGTAATATAGCCACGCTTTGTGTGGGATATAGTCAGACTTGGCTCCTCCGTAATAGATGCTGTTTTCCCCGTGCAGCTGTTTCTTTTTTGGAGTTCTATCATTACATTATATGCTCACCTCAGCCACCCCCTTTCATGCTGTAGAAGGTGAGCATCACTTGACCTATGATGTTCGACAAAATTTGATATCTATCCAGTTATACGACAAATGGGTCGATAGTCAAGCCTAGTTATCACCTTACAATGGCCACGGTCACCCGATCTATCGCAGATTGTTGGTTCCGTGCACCACGCATACCACCAGAGGTCCACATAGCTCTCTGAAAATGTAAAATCGTGACTTTGTATATTTTCGAGTAATCTTTCTGAACTGCTGATGGTTTGAATCCAATGCTGCACATCGCTACCATCTGAGGCCCTGTAAAACGGGATCCCAACAGCAAAGGAGAAGGCGAGCTCGCGAGCCGGCATGGCACCCGTCGTACACTGAAAGATCCGGGTCGATTCTCGGTTACCATATGATCACGATCGACGTTATCTATATGTGCATGCACCGCCGTCTCTTCTGTACTTTTTTTCTTAGCTCACTAAATCCCAGCCAGGGAGAACAGAGTGGTAATGACTGGCGGTCGAAAGAATCTATTCATCGTCCGTGCGGTAAATAGTGGTTCTATTACACCGCGCGGATCGCGGCTCATTGAGAACAAGGTACAATGTTCGATGATCCCGTTCAGCTCCTCCTAAGATAATCTCATATATGGTTGGCGATGGCTAGATGTTTGAGGCTCAACACTATGAACCGACCGCGCGAATTGACCTCAGAATCAATCTATTCAGTGCATGAAATTAGGCGGAGCTGAATAGTAACAAAGCTTTTTTTTCCAATTCATATGGGCATGTGAGTGGAGCAAGATCAATCCACGATGAGGAGGGGGAAATTTCCGTTATTCAGAGCAGAGATGGCACTTCCTACTTGGCCGTTATCTTAGTATCTTATTTTCTCCTGCCCCACTCAAATTCTTGAAAAGCCGTCCCATCCGCGCGAATCACGGAGTATACATGTACCAATTTTCAATTTGCCTATGGTATACTTGAGACTCGAACTTGAATCGGCCCGCCGGGTGTGCAAATATTTTTGCCGAGCGACTCGAGAATGGATTGCGTCCGAGTCGGACGAGTTACTTATTAGGCTTACTGTACCAACAGATCTGACCCGCATCTGTCAACTCTGGCACACACTTGCAGTCGTGTTCATTTGGAACCGTTGTTCTCATCCGCAGATATCGTATCAGTGGTGTCTATATGCCTGCCACGAGAGCCGCTGTTACTAACCTCTGTGCCATTTCACTGTCAGTTTCTCATGCCAGTGCTTTCGAGCACTTCATCCATCATACTCGTCAACCTTCAAGGGGTCACGTAGATGAGCTCAAACCAATCACAATCCAGGTGGCGAAGAGTGTTTTTCACGCTAGGGGTGGTAATGTCCCTGGTTGTAGGGACCCGTGAGGGTGAAACCACTGTGCAGGGTACATTTAACCATTTTTACATGGACCCTGCATGCCAGGTTCCGCCCTGCGTTATTGTTATTCCAACCGCAAGCACTAGATCGACGCTTGTTCACTGACAAGTTGACAGGAGATGTCTGTAACTTATCGATTCGTGACGTCCCACAAACTAGCAAGGGTTTCTGCTTCGTGGTCTTGGCCTGTCAGGGTTGCTGCGGGCATCGTGGAAATGCTCAAAATGCTGGCGATGCCTATTGGGTGAGCAATAGGCTACCCTGAAGGTATGTGAGAGTTTTCCTTTGCCATTCCGTCACCACAAATGATGACAGTGCTGAGTTGCTGGAGCATACTTAGATCGGTGAACCAACATCACGATCGTTGAGCTTCTTCGCCAACTCTTCTCTCATTCCACAAGCGAGTTTCGAAACGCTGATTGACTGCTAGCTACATTCCGAGTTGAAACGATGGTTCAATGGAAAGATCCAAACTTGACAGCTCGCCTTGAGATTGTTGACATGAATGTCATATTTCTTCTGCTGGGCATCTATGGGTATGTTCACATTCTCAGACTTCAGGCGCACGCTCTTTCAATCGTTACTTAGGTGGGAATACCTCTCATCCTTCGACGTGGAGTATGCAGTCATACGTGGGCGTCTAGCGTTCCGATGTGCTCTGGTGAGTCGTCACACTTTTTCTTTCTTTCTCGAAATGAATTCAAAACAACATCCGAGGAAGATCCCTTACCTTGCCGGACGGATGTTTCAATTCATTTTTCTGCTTCTATCGTAAGTGTTGAGGAGCAATGGTCCACGACGTAACCCATCCATCTCGTCCCAAGTGCAATTAGGACAATCCCACCTTCGAAAAATTTCATTTGTCTACGTCAGTTGTTGTCATCATTATCATCATCATTTCACGCAACTTATCACCCTATATCAGCTATTTCCATGGTTATGGCAGTGAGTAACAGGGGCATGGTCCCATAATGATTGGCTTGTGTTGAAATATTGCTGGACCATAGATATCCGCAGACATTGCTCTGGGATGCGCCTCAATGAATCTCATGATTCGCACGTGAGCGCGTGATTCGCGTGTGTCGACTGTTTGTATCTTACATGGAACATAGATGGGTGATCTGGAAGGACACCCGTTTGGTGCATATTCTGCTGATGGTTCTTGCGCTGGGACACTGGATCGTACTAGCTTTGGGTACGAATCTATCCCTGGGACCTTTCTCAACCCACTGTATTCTACGATTAGACGTTGCAAATCTTCGCCCTACCCAGAATCTCGGAGGGTGCAGAATTTATATCACGCATCCGGAGGTGAATGCGGCCGTCCTCCTATATTGTAAGTCACGCAGTTGCATTCAGATTGGTGTACTCACTTCATGGTGGGCAAGCCGTGTGCTACGACTTCCTTGTCCTCGTTTTGTCCATCGTGGCACTTTCGAGACAACAACTATCCAAATCGCCTTTGATTCAGCGGTTACGCGCTCAAGGCTTCGTGTATTTTGTCGTGGCAGTCGTAACCTACATCACCCCGACGGTAAGCCACCTCTACTTCTCTCTACCACGATCTCATCTATACATGCAGATTTTTGCGTTTATGGGTGTCGACTGTAAGATTCGCTCTCTTTTAAAATTGTTCGTGATTCAAATATGTGGTAGCTATGCTGGCTATGACTGGCGTTGTCGGTGAGTCCTACGCGTGGTATCACGTACATGACCTGGATGATGAACTCTCGCTAGCAACGACTGCGAGGTATCTCATATGGCCGAATCACGGCGTTTAACGACTAACCAAGCCCGCTTGTTCCTAGTACGATTGCCTCATGCAGAGCTGTGAGGTCACTTCTCGGTCTTCGCACATCCGACTCAAGGTGATTACAACATTGCATTCGATGCGTTTGGCTCACACATATACAGCCAGCTGTCCGGAGAGTGCGTCGAGAACGAAGACGCATTGACGTCCCAAATCCCTATCCAAATGACAGTAACTACCGCCGTGGCTTGCTGAACTATTCGTTGGCGGTTGGTTGTGACAATCGAAATCGATACTCTAGTGTATCACCGCATGGAGGCCGTCAAGCACGGGTTTGCTTTTATACGAGTTGTACCCAGCGAGAACCCAGACTGACATATAGTTATTCCCTTTTTTGCGTTGTTGTCCTGTTGCCTATGTGATCGTACAGTTTTCTTGATCTAAATCGAAGATATGAACGAGATATCGCCACTACTATTTACACTGTAATTTCTACGACTGTGATATTGTACTTGGTTGTGGGGTTTCGGTCAACGTCACGTGATGTCTGTGATGTTCAGACTTTTTGAACCGTCACGCTGAGTTCTCCAGCGTCTCTATCCACAATGATATCCGTAAGTAAGACATACGACTGGGTATGACTGATATCGGTTGGTCTTGCTTGAACAAACTGGGTTCGTCTACAGAATTACGTGGCAGTTGAAGGAACACCCAAGACCAATGGAACAAGATGTTTCCAATATACACTAAACGTGATTTAACGACTCAATGCTATCTCCAAAAGTATCTTGAAACTACAGCGTACTCTTTTGGGTGCGTACGCGTTTAGCAGAGCTGCCACATCTTGACGTAGTCGCTAGATCGCGCCGCGAACGTCAGCACTTGATCTGTGCGGGAAGAAGGGACTGAACGGCGACGTACATGATGAAGGAACTGCTTTCCCCGTTGGATCCCCAAGTGGGATACCACTGGTCCTGAGTGTCCGTAAACTGGCGCATTGCGATGTTGGAACCGTCCAACCATGGCTTGTTGCCTACGTTATCGGGGAACCAGCCGTTCGTACCGCCGACAGCGAGATCCAGAATCAAGTAGAAGGCTAAGAAGAAACACGTTAGCATTAATACGGTTCCGGTTCCGGTGCCTATCAGAGAGATGCTCACACTGGTCGAACGGTGTGGCGTTGGTTCCGTTTACCCAAGGGTTCTGGAGTACGATTGGCGTCGACCCGTTTTCGACAACAGGGGGGAAGTTTCCGCGGGTGAAGAAAGGTTCGTTGAAGCTCAGCTGGAGCATGTAAGTAAGCCTTGAGTCAACATAGATGCGCCTTCAAGGTGACTTAATCTCAGTATCGATCTCTACAGGACCATGGGGAAGAGGGAAAGAGAGCTCACAAGAAACTCGGAGTCCATTCCAGGACGTAAGTGTGGAATGCTTCCCCATAATCGGTCCGACGCTGTGTCCACCAACCGAAGGTTTTGTAATAGGCATTCAGGAACGACAGCGGTCCCCAATTAAGCGAACCGCGGACGTAGTCAATTCCTCTACCAATATGCGTTAGCTCTTGGAATAGTGCTGGAAATGGAAGGTATTTGGTCTTACTGGTTGGGATATGAACGGGCATTGCCGCGGGCTTCCATGATGTCAATTTCACCGCTGAGTGGCCAGGGCCCATATGTGTTGTTCACGGGAAGCATCCAAATAGCAGGCCAAAGCTACAAAATGGTGAGAACGCAGTCGTTGGTTCTTGTTTGACGCCTACCCAGTCACTGTGGTGGAAGTTGACTTGGTTAGTATCACGTCCTTGTGAAGTTGGAAAACATTTACCCTCTTGGAAGCTTGGCCTTGACTTCGACCCGACCGTACCGGATACTAGCACTGTTTCTTGTGCTGATGCGCGCACTCTGAACGGGGTTGATGACAGTACCGCTTGTACTGTTGCTTACAGCACCGCACGCTTGGTAGTACGCGTTAGCATCTGGCGTTGAGCTGTTGCCCCCACCAGGCAAAGCTTCTGGGTTGGTCTCATTGTAGGTGCAGTCAGTGAGGTTAAACGTATAACCATTTAACACGTTGTCCATGCCGATGATGTCTGATGTCAAGGTTGGTGTTATATAGAGGTACCCATCCTGGACGTAGGAATTGTTTGATGACGACGTGGTCATCTCGAATTCCCCGTTACTTGTGCAAGTAGGGTGAGCGTGTGCCTGTTTAGCTGCGGGAACGCGCGAGTACTTACCCAAACCCTCCAAGTTCAATTTCGCGGAACCAGTTTCCACCAGCACCGAAGACGGTGTCCGTGTCCGTGTTGAACTCTTCGTCCAGCACCATACACAAGTTTCCTTTGATTGTGGGCACGCTTTTGTACCCAAAATAGCATCGGACCGCAGAGGCGATGATGCCGAGGAATGCAACACCATACGTCAAGAAATATGCAACCCGCGCATATGGGTCTTTCTTTGAAATCCACGGCTTCTCAATGGTACTAGGATCATCAAGGAGTGTGGAGCGCATGCGCGTTGCCTTCTTCTGAGACAACGGGGGTTCCACGGAGTTTGCTGTTAGTGGTCGCGAGGGAGGTGCTGCAAAGCTTTCGCGGACACGGACGCCAGATGAATTACGGCTTGGCAGGTTGGCGGGGCGGCTGCCGTAGTAGGAGGCCACGCGGGGGATGCCTGTGCGAGGAGCAATGGACACGCCTTGGCGAGAGGGTACCTCTGGTTCGTACCCGCCTTGCATAGCGAGCATTGGAGGCGTGTACACGCGGCTGGAGGGGTCTACGTTGTTGCCGGCGGGGGACGAGAATGGCCCGTTCGTTCCAGCGGTCGAGGGACGTGACACGCTGGGGGACGAAGTTGACGGGGAATGCTGGTCGCCATGACGGTCCGAGCGTCGTTCTTCACCGATGAAGAATGGCGACTTAGCGGGGGACTCGACAGTCTCTGAACGATTGGGAGAGTTAGGCATGGCACGCGAGAGGTACAACGGATTAATGGACTATGGGAACTAGAGTAGGCATGTTATAGGACTTTTTCAAGCGAGGTGCAGCTGTCATATCATACACACACCCTCCAGGCAATATCTGATCCTGCATGAGGAGGGGTCTGGAATTCTATATTCGTAACTAGTGTGCAAGGGGCTCGGGGAATCACGGTGGTGGGATTAAAAGTACCATATCCAAGTCCACGGAACCAAACATCCGATTTGCATCATCGCGTCGAGATTGCGAATCTGAGATCGCGCGGAGATTACCCGAATTCATCATATCTCCTTGTGGCCCGGACCAGTCGCTGTTGGGTTCGGAACGTCTTTTCCCTTCCCTTGCCCAATCGCGGTATGGACGCCCCGCGGTGTATCGCTTTCAGGGTGTCCCGTGACAGCGTGTGGGTATGTTCTACACGATTTGACTTGGCCGTCCTTTCGACCACAGCAAGTGACTTGATCATTACTGTCAAGATGTCACGCAACGTCACTGTTCTTGACTGAGCTGAGCATAGACAATTGTCAAGCTGGCCCGGCACGACCGATGGATAGGGACTGACCGGGACACGTTTCAACTAACTTCAAATTGACAGATCAAGTGCAGTTGGTTGGTACAAAGAAACTCGGCAGGGTGATCGGATAGAACCAAGGGGGGTCCGTACGCCGGTGTGGGTTATTCGCTTCCGCTCCACCGAGCCCACAAACGCCTGGGATCTGACAGCTCGGTCAGTCGCCAAACCACATTTCCGGTATCGCTGTTGCAGGTTAAACACGAATCCTCCTGGCACGAGGATCAACTGCGTGTGCAAAGTGTATATGAGCGCTTCGCCATCGATCAACATCAAGGCTGACTTGCGCAGTCATCGTCCCGGGCCAAGATAACGGGGCAGTCAGTCAGGAGTTAGTCAGGTAACTCAGTGTTTTACCATCATGGAACCATTCTTTGAAGCTCGCTAGCAATATATTCAAGTTACGTTTTGTAGCTACCAGAAACCCTCCTACTCACGAAAAGCATCCACCCAACATGGGATGCCAATGTCTTTGCGATAACACTTGCAGGCACGGAACGGAGAACGCCGCGTGTGATGCCCTAGTAACCGGGGACCAAATATGACGCATATATGTCTTTGGATTATGCGACTCTGACATTCGCTAGCCGAATCTTTGGTGAGCATTGGACTCGGGATTCGGGAAATTGGCACTTTGACACGGCTCCGTTCGCAGATCGGCGGCGGTGGCCTGTCTCGCAACGTAATGTCAACACTGTCACATGATGCGATTGGTCCCTATGCATGTGACTGAAACACGTTCAACCAGCTTGAATTTGACGGATGGGCCTACATACTTAGTACTCTCTCCACCTCTGATGCCACGTGCTGATTCATTTAGGGTGAGTGGCTTTGTTGACCATTCAAGTCTTCTCTCTCTCCACCAAATAATGTAAAGGTGTAGACTTACTTGGCTTTAAAATGGATGCCCCAATTCCAAGCCTTTTCATACAGGGTGGTGAGGTATCGCGAAAAATATTCCCTACTGAGTGAATGAGCGTAGAGCCATCACGTATTCGCGATGATCTCATGATACCCGTTCACTGTCGGGGGGTGACTTCGTGTGCGCCTCAATTTGTACTAGTGCGGTCGTCTTCGCGATGGGGGCCCATAATCGTGGGTCAAATCCCTGAGAGTGTGAACGTCTCAGGCAACGATTGCGGTATCGAGCAAACGCTTGGCAAATTTGGTCGCGACTAAAGGTACATGCTGGAATGGAAGTTCGTTCTGGCAACGTAAACGCAAAAACAGATAAAAACGCACGTACGCGTATCAATGTCTCGCGAGCTATTCACGGTGGAGGTGCCAACGCACCAGGTAATTGTCAGGTATAATTGGCATGTTAATCGGATGGAGAATCAGGAAAAGGAATACAAAGGAAAAAGAAGAAGAGCTGGAGTATCCCGATAGAATATTCTGTCACGGTGTAACATCACCGAGCGCATAGCCTTGGAGTGAAAGCCCATCAGTTTGTGGCGCGAGTCTGTCAATCTCGGAAATAAAAACATTATTTTTCAAGTGCCGGCTGTAAAGGATGCCAGGGGGAGGATCAGGCGCAATTTGGGCCGACGACGAGGGATGTAGAACCAACCTGGTATGTTGATTGCGAGTAAGGGTTCCTCCGATAACAGGAATCCTAAGTTGTCTAGTTTCATTGTAGGATAGGGGAGGAAGAAAATCGACGTGCCTAAGATTTAAATGTACATAACCAATTTTACGGATGTGGACAGTCTCCTGCAGGGGAAATACCGCGACATCCAAGATAATAGTGTCCTTTTTTGGCCCCTCGAGTCCGGTTGAAGGGTGCGACCAATTGATGGCAGCTTCTTTCAGGTAGGATCCACTCCGTGTCTTTTGGATCCCGGCTTACTCAGTTGCTGCATCTCTCGCGCAAGGCTCCTTGATTCAGCAATACAGGGTGCACCAGTGATTGAGGCGTGCACTCGATGCAAGTGATACTTGTTTCGTGATGTTCAACATGATGAGACTGAATGTTACTGGATTTGATACCTTTGTAAAGTCGTCACCTAACACGCGCTTCTTTACTGTCCATGAGAAGAGGATGTTTTCGGCATCCTCTCCCTCAAAGCGAATATCACGAGAGCCAGAGTAGCAATGCTCCACTGACAACAGTGACAGGTGCTGATGGGATGAGATTGTTGGGGAGGAAATACGTCATACGTGCCCTTTGTTCTGCATCGTTGCCAGACCAGCCCAGCTTGGAAATACGAGAATATCAATATCTTGTCGCTTTCGTGATCCTTGATACATGGTTCGGCAACCGGACGGCGTGGTGATCAGAACGATAAACGCCACCTGTGCCATGCGTCTTGGATGGCGACGAGCTTATAGAGAAAACTTATCTCAAATTTGTTGCCAAGGGCAGGGTCGTTAATTGGCGCACGGTGATCATTGAACCGGATTATGGTTGGATTGAAGCAGCGAGGTAGTAGGGTTGCGGCGTGCGATCATTGGAGTTGCGTTGAGCGAGTGGCGCAAAGATGTGAAGCAAGAAGGCAGACTGCGTAGTTGGTGAAGTTCTCGAATCAGTTTGCGCTTGATCCACGCTTGAAAGCACGGTCGAATTCGAGGAGTAGTCGAGTGAGTCCTCCTGGGCCGACGGGCGCGACAAATGCGGCTCGAGTCAACGCTTTTTCCATGTTGAGCTGGTACTACGCCACGCCGTCCCCACCGTCGTAGATTCACTGAACTCCTTCCTCCTTATTTGTTCTCTTTTCCTTTCCTTTCAGTTGTTACTTCATGACAAACTGGCAGGATGGAGGCTTTCCGGAATTGTTTCGTAGGCTCTGGCCAAACATCAAACTCCTCGGAAAACTGACCCGAGGCGGGGATCATCTCGGAAGACCTCGACAGCGGCACATGAACGTGTGCCCGCCGTGGCAAGCGCCAGGAACATGCCTGTCTGGGTGGGCCATGTACCAGTGCTGGGCACTGTGAGCTAAAATTGATCGCTAGTTCGTTTCACCTGAAGCGACTCCACTTGTTGGCCCAAAGGTCTGTCCCGAGCTGGTCCACACACGCTGATCATCAAGTCCGACGGGTAAGGTGTTCCCAAAATATCGCTGAGGCACTCTTGATCTCCCTCTTCCCACTTGGTTTTAGCGACACTCCTTCCAGGCGGCCCATTGCAGCCAAAAACGACTCACACAGATCCTCTCACGAACGTCGCCTACCAGGGCAATGACTTGTCGCAGTCACGTATGTTATGGGTGTGGAGGTTATCGATCGATCTCGGAATTTAGCCGTATTTCTTCTTCTTCTTCTTCAACCCCTCCAGTTGCAAGGTTCCTATTCGCATCCGTACAATCACGCAGATTTATCGCAATTAACGTCAAATTCACACCGCATCCGGTGTCGTCAAGCCTGCCGACCTTGATGCCACAATAATAAATTTCCACTTGCTTGCCCTTTCCGGGAATTTGGTTTTTGCTACCACATCAGGTTTGTCTCCTGGTTTGGCACCCAGGATTATGTACCCGTCTTCAGTTTCAGAGTGCGCTTACTTATATCCTTGAGGTCCAGCCCAACATGCCACGGCCTCACACCCCTTTACCCATCCCTCCGGAAGGCGTCTACAGGTCCTGACCATACTTGTCGTGCCCTCCGTATCCCGATATACTCTCCCGGTTCCCATCATGGCCATGGATTATGATGCCTACGATGCCCTTCTCCATCACATCTTCAAGAGAGTAAGTGTTCCCATCTCTTTCATGGTTGTCGTCCTGGAATTCAATGTCGCTAGACCCAAGGAGATGCTTGGTTCAAACCTTCAGAAGAGAACATCTCTGCCGGAGTCTGCATTCGAGTGGAACCGGGGCACTTCCGGGTCTTCCCTTACGAGAACCCTTTCCTTGCGCCGTTTGAGGCAGCGATTCGTACGCTGAATCCCGTCGTCGCGGTTAAAGTGCGCAGCGCTGCAGTCCATGCAGCCTTGGCAACTGTGTTCGTCACTGACCGAGCTTTACGACTCACCTATATCACTTACGCCACTCTCCTGCAGATCCGGCGACGCGACTGCGATCTATGTCGATCATAATACTCGCATCCAAATCCTCAACACAATGGTTGCATTGCCGACCGCAGAGAAGGAACAATGTGGCGCCTTCATCGTACAGTTTGCTTCTTTCGATATCCCTTGAAAAACTTTCTGACATGACTTCGTACCACTACTTAGCGTGACGAGCGCGTGCTTGTTCTTTGGTCTGACGATCTGGATGGGATTGTTCCGTTATGCCGCGACTTTGAAGCAAGGTTGATCAAACTTGTCTGGCGGGCTCGAGGCAACGTCTCCGTCCCTCCTTCGGAGTTGTCTTCCAATAACCCGTCTGATGTGAATCTTGATGAGAAGTCAAACCTGGAGGGTTCATCAGATGCTATCGCTGTCGTCGAAAAGGGACACGTTGACAGAGGCACAAATGCACAAACAACGTCGCTCTGGAAGCTATTCAGCTGGCGCTCAACTCGCTCTGGGCATCAGAAAGATATGGAACGGGCAGCTTCGAAGCAACGTCAAACGAGGCTCATCGCCCCCTGCTACAACGGTCTAGGTTGCGCATTGGCCCTTTGTAAGTATCTACTTTGCCATGATGCTCGACTGACGCATTTTTTTCAGTCTTCATCGGTAGTGGAGTTACCATGCTTTTGCAAGAGGCGCTCTTGGACGGAAACTGGATCAGATTTGCCCTCCTTGTCACCGTGCCTTTCACGTTTTGCGTCTCCATTGTGAGTACCTCCAAGTCATCAAATTAGATTTGCGCTCAATGAGCCTTTCCAGTTCTTCTGCAATCAAATTATTGCCAATGTTGGCATGATGTGGGTCAACCGTGTGTAGACGCTGAAACCGTCTGACTTCATCGTTGCGCAGGATCGGACCTGTCTCGCAATACTACGAGAATTCTCGCTATTATTCCGCGGTGAAACCTGAACCCAACAAGGAACTGGACGCCAACCTCCCACACATTACTATTCAGATGCCTGTCTATAAAGAGAGCTTGGAGCAAACGATGTCAGTACACATTGGAGATAAAATTCGGTTTGTCGCCGCTGACTCTTCTTTGCAGCGCGCCGTCTGTCTTCCATCTCAAAAAGGCTATGCAAACTTACGCTCGTCAAGGAGGATCTTCAGCCATTTTTATTCACGACGACGCTCTCCAGTTGGTATCCGAGAAGGACCGCGAAGCACGCATCGCATTCTACGCGGATCATAACATCGGATGGGTCGCTCGCCCTGCTCATGACTCATCCCCTGGTGGTTTTAAACGTGCTGGGCGATTCAAGAAGGCGTCAAATCTGAACTATGGTCTTGCTCTCGGCCTGAAACTGGAAAAACATCTCAAGGAGCTTCAAGAGGCGGAGGAACGAAAAGAGTTGGACTATGCCGACGACACACCCCTCGAGGACCGCGCGTTACACATGGCGTGCGACGAAGTGTTCGTGGAGAGTGACGAAAAATGGAAACCTTGGGCATCCAATGGCAGATCAATTCGGATCGGAGAGATCGTCCTCCTGGTAGACGCAGACACTGTCGTTCCCGAAGATTGCCTACGCGATGCTGCGCGGGAGCTGGCCGAAAGTCCCGAAGTCGCGATCATCCAGCACGAGTCAGGTATACAATTTGCGTTTCTTCTTTTTCAGCATGCTCAGCATATCACTCAGACGTCATGCAAGTCGCCCATCACTATTTTGAGAATGGTATCGCACATTTTACGCGACGAATCAACAAGAGTATCTCATATGGTTGTGCGAATGGTGAGGTAGCCCCTTTCGTGGGTCATAACGCGTTCCTTCGGTGGTCGGCACTCCAAGATGCCGCATTTGTTGATCCTTCCGATGGGAAGAAGAAGATTTGGTCGGAATCAAATGTGTCCGAGGACTTTGACATGGCCTTGCGTCTTCAGGTACGTCCGAACTTGCCTCAGGTCCACCAGGTCTTCGTGCAGACTTATCTCCGGCGTCTAGTTGACAGGCTACGCTATTCGGTGGGCGACATATTCCGATGGCGGTTTCAAGGAGGGCGTGTCCCTCACGGTGGATGATGAGTTGAACCGGTGGCAGAAGTACTCTTATGGTACGATTCAATCATACCACTCGCAGTCTCGCATGTTGACACGAGTTACTGGCAGGTTGCAGCGAGCTGATCTTCAATCCGTTGATTACTTGGTGGCGCTTGGGTCCGATCAACAAGCAATTGCGCATCTTCATATGGTCTGATGCTCCCGTGCACTATAAATTGAGCATGTTGGCGTGTACGTGTGCTTTGTGACTTGTCGAGCGCCTAGACTAATGAATTCATCTAGATATGTTCTCGTATTGTAAGCGGCATGTACCTGCCGTCTCACGTTAGGGACTTATATTTGACTCCCTGTAGATGGAATTGCCGGATCAACAGTATTAACCATACTGAACTACTTCCTTCTCGGGTTTGGCATCCAGACCGACGGCTACTACCTCCACAGCTTTGAGATTTTTTTGGCCATCATCGTTGTGTTCATTGGATCCGGAAATTTGGGTTTCATCATGCTCGAGTATAGACTGGGTCTTCGCAACCTCATCGATTCAGCCATCGAGACAGGAGCCTGGGTGATATTTTTGTATGTCATTCCCTCCATTATCCAGTGAGCCTTGGCTAACGCATACTTTCATGATGTAGCTTCTTCTTCTTCGGAGGTCTGAGCATTCACCTCAGTGTAGCGCTCCTCGCACACATGTTCTCGTACAACATCACGTGGGGGGCGACAAAGAAGGAGGTGGAGCGATCCAACTTTTTCATTGAGGTGCCCAGGATCCTCAAACGATTCTGGTTTGCGTTCGCCGTGTCATTTGGGTGCTTTGCGGCGTTGATTCTCTTCAGTCTCGAAAACGTCGTCACATCGGATTGGGTGATCCCTCACACATACTGGGCGGTCATCTTTCCGGTTGCGATCGTTGCTGGCTGTCATGTGCTCTTCCCTGTAAGTTTATTGCACCTGCCTCGCTGGACGGTGGTGACTGACCGGCGGCGTTGACAATAGATCGTGCTCAATCCCTGGCTGATGATATTCTCGTACTGAGCTCATGGAAGTGGTCGGATGCTGAGTCGCGGACATTTTTTTGTTTTTGGATGTCTATACAACTTCATATTATCATTTTGACAAGTGCTAGTATACATAATGCAGTAGTGGCGGCGGAGAGAACTGTAGTATATGGGATGGCTGGACAACACACTTACGTAACCGATGCAAAGTTTTTCGTCGCACGCTGGTCACGGCAGTGACTGTCAGAGCAAGTTGACCTCGGACTCCCACCAGCGTCCGCAATGATAATGCCGACGACGGACAACGAACGTGATGCAGCATGCTTCTCGTTCAACACCATTCCTTCTCTTGGCGTATTGCCGTTGGATCACGCAGGCTCCAGTCCAGTACTAACTCACCAGCCTGACTGGATGTTCGGCCCGTGATAGTCCATACTGACGCAACTCGGAAAATGATGGCACCGACCACTATGAACCATGGCATACCCTGCCGTACCTGGCACGGCTATGTGTTGATCCCTCGGAGAGTTTTGCCTATCGGGGGAAATGGGAAACAACAGCTCGGAATGGTCAAGGGGTTGCTCATGACTCACTCGTTGATCCCATCCTCACCCGTGATTGATGAAAGGTATGTTTCTCCTGTTCACAAGTAGAAGATGGACCAAATGATTGTGATGACTGACTTAACTTCTGTTCATCCATCGCCCGTGATCGCCCGACACCCATATGCTGCCGGGAAGACGAGTTATCCATAAATTTCAAATGCGGGTGGGCGATGGAACACATCATACACAGCAATGATTACCCCAAGAACTCGGCCATGCATCAGCATGCGGGTTAAAGCCAAAAACGTTTATGCGGCACCCCGGTCTCGACCTTCAGGAACGAGCTGTGGGACCGGCTGATTATGGCCGCCTGTGTGCTCCCATTCGAGCGTCATTTCCATAATGCATACTTCCCATCTTCTTCCCACACCATGGCTCTTCTTGCGCGTTATTTCCATCATCTAGATTGGTTCTCTTCATCAGCCCTGGTTAGCTTTCCCAAGTCCAGCCAACCAGAAGAATAGCGCTTGCACGAATGTTGGCTTTCATTGTTACCTCGAGGCTACCCCTGTTTGCTTGACATGCGAAAATGACATATGATCGCAAAGTTCGATGCGATGAAGACGGACGTAGGCCAAGGTCGAGACTTCAATGAGGTTCTCCAACGTCAGACTTTTGACAAGTAACATGGTCCACATCTCGTTATCTTGAAATGTCAAGCAGGATCTTTCTCGCCGGTTCTCGTGCCTGTTCGTTATCCACCCATCGCCTACGATTGCCGAATATCAATGTCGTACCCTGGGCTCTGAAAGGAAATACGAAGAAGCTGTACCAGCCCTATCATACAACTATTTTCGAGCGGGTCTCACCTTCGGGTGCCTCGGTGGCAAACTAGGAGTGGGGTTTCCGCTGCATGACCACAACCTGTCAAATTGTCAGGCGTTCTTCCGGGTCATAGATAGGTTGGGCCAACAAGAATACCTCGGTTCTGCACTTTCCCCCCCGACTTCATTCACTTATACACCATCTTCGGTCATTCTTTCGGCACTCTCGCGATGGCTGCCATAGACTACGATCCCTATGATGCCCTCCTTCACCATGTATATCAGCAGGTACGTTGCTCCAGACTGCGGATCGTCTGTCCCGCTCACGTTCGCGGGATCAGACACAGGGAGAAGCATGGTTTAGGCCTGCGGAAGAACGAGTTGCAACAGGCGTCTGCATTCGCACAGAAACTGGCCAATTCAGAGTCTTCCCGTATGACAATGCTTTGGTACCATTCAAGGAGGCGGTCAGGCTACTGAATCCCGTCGTCGCCGCTAAGATTCGTAGCGCTGCAGTGCATGCTGCCTTTGCGACGATGTAAGATCGTTTCTTGTTTTTAGCCACTCTTGCTGAACAAATCGCGTGACTTTTTTTGAACACAGAGCACCAAATGAGAATTCCATGTATATCGACTTGGACACTAAGATACAAGTACTCGACACCTTGAAGGACTTGCCCCGTGCTGAGAAAGAGCAATGTGCGGCTTTCGTCGTAAGATCATCTCACCGCGCTTCATCCTGACGTTCTTAACTCACATTGTAACGTGATCCCTGTGACAACAGCGAGACGAGCATGCTATTATCGTGTGGGCTGATAATTTTGAAAATATAATACCGCTTTGCCAAGATCTCGACGATAAGATGATCAAGCTCGTATGGAGGCACCGTCATACTACGATGAGGCCAGATACATCCACTGGTTCTACGGATGTCTCTGGAATACCCTCGTCCGTTGTTTCAGACGTAAATCTGTCTAGCAACAGTATCATCGAAAACGTCCCTGTTACCGAGAAGGAACGATTGAACACAAAGCCCACGTCCAAACCCAAGTCTGCATGGCGTTGGAACTGGAAGGCGACTCCGAAAGCGGTCGAACCTCAAGTGTCAGATCTCGAGAAAGACGGTTCTGTAAAGAAGGAACCACGACCAATTCGTCTCTACGCCCCTGTTTATTGTGGACTTGCGATTGGTCTGTCGATTTGTAGGACTTGAAGTTTTTGTTCTATGCTTTGGCTCAGCTCATTTTTCCGTTTTTTTTTTCCTTCTAGTTTTCATAGGGAGTGGAGTAGCTGTCTTGCTCGCGCAATGGGCTTTAGACAGTAACTATGTTCGATTCGCCCTGCTTGCTACTTCCCCTTTTCTATTCTCCGTTGCCCTGGTATGTCATGATGTCACACCTGGAAAATGCTGTACTGAGTCGAGAGTAGTTCTTCTGCCTCCAACTCGTTGGAAATCTCTCACTAGCGTGCGTCTCCTTGAGCTTCCCTTCATTTTCTGTTAAGATCACGCATCCTTAGGCTGGGACCCGTAGCGCAGTACCATGAGAATTCTAGATACTATTCTGCCATTCATCCCAACCCAGATAAGGATGTAGATGCTGCCTTGCCCCATATCACCATCGAACTCCCAGTATTTAAGGAAAGCTTGACAGAGACCATGTACGTCCGGAAAAACTGTGTATGGCTCTTCCGCCAGATTTGATTCACCATTCGTTGTCCCAGTGCGCCATCTGTGAACTCACTCAAGAAAGCTATGCAGACTTACGCGAGACAAGGAGGCACGTCGTCTATTTTCATTCATGAAGACGGCTTGCAGGCTATCAGCGAGGAGCAACGTCAGGAGCGCATCGCGTTCTACGCCAATCATAATATTGGTTGGGTCGCTCGTCCAAAGCATGATAGCTCTCCCGGAGGTTTCAAGCGCGCTGGACGATTCAAGAAAGCTTCCAATATGAATTATGGTTTGGCGCTCAGTATAAAGCTGGAGAAACACCTGAAGACTTTCGAGGAAGCTGTGGAACGAGGTGAAATGGAAGAGGACGAGGGTCAGTCCCTCGAAGACAAGGCACTGGAATTAGCTATTGAGGAGACGTACGATGAGAGCGGGCGGAAATGGCGTCCGTGGGCGTCGAACGGGAAATCACTACGAATTGGCGAGATCATCTTGATCGTCGATGCGGATACTATCGTGCCAGAGGTCAGCGTTGCCTATACCCAATTGTTGTCGTTCGCTTACATAGGACGTAGGATTGTTTGCGAGATGCCGCCCGGGAACTCGCAGAGTGTCCTGAAGTTGCCATCATCCAGCACGAGTCTGGTCGGTTTCTCTCGTTCTCACTTCTCCTAACAGGTCGTTGATGGCGCTTTTCATAAAGACGTCATGCAGGTCGCATTCCATTACTTTGAGAACGGTATCGCCCACTTCACGCGTAGGATCAACAAGTGTATCTCCGTTGGCTGTGCAAACGGAGAGGTTGCACCTTTCGTAGGGCACAACGCCTTCCTACGTTGGTCTGCACTTCAGGACGCTGCTTTTATCGATCCTGCAGACGGAAAGAAGAAGATCTGGTCAGAGTCGAACGTATCGGAAGACTTTGACATGGCACTGCGCCTTCAGGTAGTCGCTCTCATTAAAATCACCATTTCCTGTTGTCTGAATCCAGGTTTTCCAGCTCAGGGGTTACATCATTCGCTGGGCGACATATTCGAAAGGCGGTTTCAAGGAAGGCGTGTCCTTGACTGTAGACGACGAGCTCAATCGCTGGCAAAAGTACTCGTATGGTGAGCGTTTCTGGAGACAGATAGGATTGACCGTACTGAATTTCGCGCTAGGATGCAACGAACTTATCTTCAACCCGTTGGTCGAGTGGTGGAGAAAAGGCCCGATTGCGAAACAACTTCGCATTTTCGTTTGGTGTAGTGCCCCAGTCCATTACAAATTTGCCATGATGGCCTGTAAGGTGTCAGCAATTTCCCTGCGTTCCGCTGGCTGACTCAAACTAACTCCCAGACATGTTTTCGTACTGTGAGTTTTGGTATTGGTAGAATTGTGACAGACTCGCTGACACTTCATGAATGATCAGACGGGATTGCGGCGGCTGCCATTCTGTCGCTTCTCAACTATCTGCTCCTTGGACTCCAGGTTCAAATCGATGGCTTCTTCCTTCACAGCTTCGAGGTCTGGTTGGCTTGTACAGCGGTGTTTCCTATACTCGGTAATTTGGGCTTCACTTTACTTGAATACCGCCTCGGGCACCGCAGCTTGATATCATCTCTGACGGAGAACCTGAAATGGGCTACCTTCTTGTGGGTTCTCGAACAACCTTGCTGTCCTGACTTCTAATTCAAGTCGGGCATTTTTCCATTCCCAGCTTTTTCTTCTTTGGTGGTCTCAGCATCCACCTGTCGACAGCGCTTCTCGCCCACCTGTTCTCGTACAACATCACATGGGGAGCTACCAAGAAGGAGGTCGAACGTTCCAATTTCTTCCTTGAAGTGCCCAAGATATGGCGACGCTTTCGACTGGCGCTCGTATTGAGCATCTTGGTGGCTGCTGGAATGATTGTGATGAGTACAACCGTGAACGCCATCCCTGTTGGATGGCAGGTTGATGCACAGGACTGGGCGGTAGTGCTTCCGCTCGCGTACGTGATCGACATGTCGTCCGGACTACTACTAATGCTAACATTTTGTGTCGCTCCCTTTTAGGATTGTTGTTGGGTGTCACATCCTCTTTCCTGTAAGATGCTTCACTTAAATTTCTTCTCGCCGTCCTGAAACATGACCTTCCCAGATCATTCTCAACCCCTGGCTCATGATATTCTCTTATTAAACTGTGTCTTATCGCACCTGCATGGACCTTGATATCCATTCGGCGCTAGCAAATAGCCAATACTTACCGTAGTAATTAAGCACGGCAAACACTTGAGATCTTACGTAACCATGTGTATCGTCTCAAACTTAGCAGCGATTCAGATTGACCTTGATCTTCCGAGCCATTCGCCATCAAGACATGGCCAAGCGTTCCCCTGTCATTGTCATCACTGGTACGCCGGGCACTGGAAAGTCGACCCACGCCCACCTCCTCGTCCAAGAGTCTCCGGTACCTCTGCAACATATCAACATCGGCGAGTTGGTCAAGACGCAGGGTCTACACGAAGGATTCAACGAAGAATGGCAATCCTATACCGTCGACGAGGACAAGGTACGTTCCAACACGTGTGCTCTATACATTGCCACTTCGTATCGCACTTTTTCCTGATTCATGTCATTCATCGGACGGGCCTGGGTATGGACTGACGCGTCTTTTTTTTGTGTTCCGTGGGATGTATAGCTCCTGGACCAACTCGAATCGCCAGTGTCAAAAGGTGGCGTCATCCTCGATTGGCACACGTGCGACGTCTACCCTGAGCGGTGGGCCGACTTGGTGGTCGTCCTGCGGTGTCATCACACCACGCTCTGGGATAGACTCGAAAAACGGTACGTCTGGGCTGTCTTTGTGGTTTCCTTGCGTGGCTTTGGGGGACGAGCTGGTGTCGTCACTTGGGAACGCTAACGGAATTTTTCTGTTCAGGGGTTATCCGCTCAAGAAAATTCAAGAAAACAATGAAGCAGAGATCATGGGCATCGTGTGCGACGAGGCGAGAGTGTCGTATCAGCCTGGGATCGTCGTGGAATTGGAGAGCAACACATTGGAAGAGATGGAAGAAAACGTGGCGCGGATCGTGACGTGGATCGAGCAATGGATCAAAGATGATAATGAGAATAGGATGGATAATGACAACTCTGAATCAGAATAGCAGATCTGTTGGATGTGCATTCGTGGTACAGACAGGACTCAGTGGCGCCGGCTGGCAGCATCGACCAGCCTAATGGATCCTGCAGTCTTGGCGCTCCGCGGTACTTGGCATCCTTGATGTTAGCAGGCTACTTGCTGGGTAAGTGTTGGCCGCAATGGGGTCGATCGAATGAACTCAGGTATAATGGTGACATGTCGTTTTCGTTATAGTACTTCTCACATTCTATCTTCCTAGTGCTACCGTGACACACTGGCTATACAAATTCGTCATCGCCTAGCAATGTTTGCACACCCGCCTCTGTCGTGTACTTGTGGTTTTCCGGCAGACACCGACTACGGAGTACCTGTACGTTTTACAGGGAAACGTGAGAGTCAACCTCGCATATCAAAAACACGGCTTACCCGTCTCAGGGAGAGTTCATGTTGCTCATGGTCCAATGTATTCGACTGTCCGGAAGCCACGGTGGGAGCAGTTGACTCGGTGTCCCTGCAAAACGTGATGGAACCGATAATGGGCCGTCGGTCGAGTTTCTCAAATATCTCCCGTGCGTTCAAGTTCACGAGGACGGTGTTGCAATAAAGGGGACACAGGGGAAAGTAGAGCCCTACGTAGATTTGTGTGTCGGGAAAGGCGAGCATCTACACCAGGCGTGTTTGTTTCTTTGATGCTTGTGCGTGTAGGAATCACGTACCGTGACCACGGTAAAGATCGCAAACACTGCGGTCCATACGCCCGTGCTCAAAGAGAGTATCAGAAGCCTTTGGATGACGGTACGCATCCTAACGATGATCGTGTAAGAAGCTGGGCTCAGCGAGGTCAGCAAGACTTGTTGCTCGCCTGTACTGTGCATCTTCCCTGCTTCTCCATAACAGACAAATCAATCCGGTGGTGATGGAGATATCGACGACAGCCGCCGTTGCTTGTACGGTTGTGAATATGCTCTGTTTCACTCGCGTCAGCATCCAAAACGCACGAGGTTGCAAGCACATTACTGTGGGAGTCCGAGACACAAGTTCTCTTGAAGTAGGTGTGATCGTCCTGACAGACTTGATCAGCATTGCCGTTATGGAATATTTGTTGGAAAAAAAATCACCCAAAGGCAATGAACGCTTTTGTCCCATCTTCAGCTGTCGTGTACAACCATGAGAGAATAATGATGATAACACACCTATCGCACCGCCTTGGAATCAAATGATCAACGGCAAGCTAACATACCATGAAATGGAAGCATACCTAATTCGAACATAGCAGCTGGAGCCTGTCAAGAGTCACTGCTATGGCGCCATTATACACATCAAGATTTAACTCACATACCCATAATGCAAACAGTAGCCACCTTTTCCCACTGACTACAAAGATGGTGATGGAACGACATTCATGGCATGACTATGAGGTCGACTTACATTTTGCGATGCGATTGACAAAGAACAGTTGTGATGGCAGTGCAACGAGCACCTTGACGTGAGAGTTGTATGTTGACTTGAATCAAGAGAACAACAGCACTTACTGTCAACAAGACTTGCCACTGCCGGCGACAGGATAAGGGTCAACTGGAGGGATTCGGGCATGTCCTTCTCACCAAGTATTCCCTATATAGAAACACAGGGCTACTTAGTTCTTCCAAAGCTCAAAGACGATCGCCGACTTACGCATTTACCTGAAGGACCTGTCTATAGTCGCAAAAGTTCGTGACCAGTTCTGCATAAGCTGCATGTGCAAAACACCACGTGATGTCAGTAACCCGACGATCTGAAGTTCTTGATATGTCGCCTTACCTCCCCTGACAAGGAGAAGTTGATGAATAGAGTCGGCTAGCCTATAGCACGACAGATGAGAGGCTTGCTTTTGTGACAGGATGGGGGTCCTCACCACAACCACATAACCTACGATGTTCCAAAATGAGCACGTACTTGTTTCGATGAGTCAGATCCACCTACCATGACCCTCATGAAAGGCGCATCTCGCGGGAAACTAGAAGAGAAGAGAAATAAGAACACTCGTCATTCGTGTTCCCAGCACGATGAGCACATGAGGATACGAACTGGATGAAATAGAAAAGTCTGAAGGCTCGATCAACATGTGGTAACCGTATATAGTTTGACAAAAGATGAACGCACGTCTGTACACAAGTGATCCCCCAGAGTCCAACAGCAAACAGAACAGCAATAAGCTCCGCTCCCACGTCAAGTCCAATAGGGACGTCCTTAAGATCATCCGTCATGAGAAGAGCAGAGCCAGGAGGGCAGGACGGAGATGCGGGGAGAGTGTCGGTGGGTGGGTGTACAGCAAGTCGCTTTTCGCACAAACGTATACTAATATACGTTATAAGATGAGTGCCATAAGCTAATGATTGTGAAAAGCAAACTCGTACATTATGAGATTTATTGTCCGTCATGAGAAACCCGATGTCCTCAACACGGTTTGAATCCGGTTTACGCCTTCTCGGTTTATCAAGATCTCGCCGGATTGCGATAGATTGAAGTGCATGGCGGGGGTCGTAAAACAGTATTTGACGTGGAATGCGAGTTCCACGTTTCTTCCCAGCGGAAGGAAGCAACCTTCTTCGGCTGCTCTGGAAGCGGGTCTGATAAGATTGTATCTCTGTCATCTAGTCATGTGATGCCACCACCATGTTCACAGGGCGGTGGGGACCCTGTGCAAAGTCATGGTGGCAGGTATTGCCCACCAGGGCCCCCCGAGGTCCTTCAAGTGGAATCATTGTCGTAAAATCCCAGTTTAGAGCTCGGCGTTCTGCGTGGACCTTCTACGTTGAGAGAGGCGGGTGACCGTGTCAAACCACTCGGGGACTGTGAATTAATATGGATGGTAGAATCGGTACGTTGGGACAACGAGGTTGACATTGTACACCAGTGGAGGCAATGCAATGGTAAAAACCAATCCTTGTGTTGGATCGCTGGTGGCATCGAAACCCAACACGGAGCGCGGAGGTACAGTGAGCACTAAGCCTATCAGCCAAGCACATTTACACCCCTGATAACCCATGGAAAGTTATGCGGAAAAAGAATGGAAGGAACTTGGACAAGGCCGCATTAATATACCCAAATCTGTGGTATGCCGTGAGGATGTGGGGTGTAGCGGAATTATGATGCAGGTTACACACAACATCAGAGGTGCGTTGTCGCCACTTGCGTCTGGTTAGAGAAAACGGTTTAGTGACCGACGTTATGTACGTACAGTAAAAGCAAACAACGATGAGGTCTTGCAGAATTTTCCGAAACCGGTGACCACTGGGTGCGGACGAAATGGAACCCTGAGTCTGTACTCCGCGCAAAGAAATTTGGTGAGAAAGTTTTTCGGAACAAACCTAAAGTCAGCAATATTGTTGTGCCAGCGGCCCTTGAAGGATACATTATAACTTGAGGAGATGAAGGAGATTCTGGCAGACATCCTAGATGTGACTGGGGGGAGCTCCACGAACGTTCACCACGGCGACGTCGACTCGGGGGGAAATGAAAGGCGCAGACAATCAGCACGATGGTTGCACAGGTATATATAATGCCACGCAATGTGAGCGTACTAACGGCAGCGTGAAGACCTACTCACCGTCATACTTACTAGGAACCCGCAAGACGAGACTCGGAAACAAACACAACCAAAGTCTACGTGTCAGCGCAAATCTGGTGAGACCCCTTTCTAAGAATTTAAGTGACCACGGGTACGCCTTCTTCTAGATAGAATGTCTACTCGATGACGCGCGACGCCGCGTCGGAATCGTCGGTCAGCGCTTTTCACCCCCGCGCCCACGTCGCTCGACCTTCGCCGCTCGTACTGTCCCACTACGGTATGCCCGGCACCCCGGCCGATCCGTCAGGGTTCCATTGACAATGAGTCGTGGTCCAGCGATTGATCATTATGTATCGCACTTTGCAAATGGTCTGGGCAAGTCCTCACTCCGTCTTTTTTTTTTTTTTTTTTGCTTGTCCGTGGGAAAACTGTCATGGGACACGGTAGTACCCACAAACCTCTCGTCATCTCCCAACCTGGTCCCCCGCGCTTCAATTTGCCTCTCACAACTACCGGTACCTCGGCTTGGGCACCCAAACGTTCACATGGCGACGTGTCCCTACATCTCCCTAACGTATTCTAACCCCATTCTTTCCCCACCCTCTGAACGACATCGATAAACCGACGCATTCAGTAAAACGACGTCTCCGGTCGAACGTGACTATCGTGGTTGCTGTTCACTGGACCCTCAGCTCACGGATTCACTCGTCAGGAATATATCCTCGACGTCCGCTATCCCTGTCGCAAAGAAGGCTAAAAAAAGACACTGGACTCGTCGCTGATCTTTGTGGCGTGCGCAAAATCCGAGGTCTGCTTCGTGGATGGACTGGCAGCCTTGCGTGGCGCGCATCTGAAGAGTCAACGTTGGTAAGCCACAGCGGCATCAGACTCGATACTTCAAGTGAAAGCACCCGAGTTTGGAATGCGTCGACCGGACGAGACAGTGCCGGAGACTTGTTCGACTGTCTGCTCAGCGTCGCCAGAGAATGTGTGTGTGGGATGGTGTATTCGACGATGCCCCCGAGATTTTCGACGAGACGATAGCACAGATCGCAGACTCATCAGACGTCATGGTTTTCCGAAAAACGTCCGGCCGATCGAAGACCCAGGGTAATGCGATCCACTGGCAGCGGACTCGGAGATACTCTGTTTCACTCTCCCGAAACGGCATTGTACCCGCATACGAAAGGCAAGTGTTCCATTTCGCCATTGGAGGTGAGCCTCGAGGACGCAGCGAGCGTACAGTTGGTCGAGTCAATTTCATCGATGCTCGCTTGCGTGGCTATCCTATACTGTTGACTTACCTACTCGGACGCCGGACAAGATTCCCACCGCGCATCTTCCTATGTCACACCGAGACTGATGCATGCCATTATAAGTTCAGAAGCCCGCCCAGGCTGCGTCGATCTCGTCTATTTCGTTATTCTTGTTCTTATTCTCGATCTCGATGATAGTATTCACAGGCGTATATTATTTTTCATGCACTAGCGGCTCCGCAATCCGCACCGGCGCTCATTAATCATTTACGAGCGCCACCATTTACTCGGACGCGCGTCTCTGCTGGAAGGTCAAATGATTCCCACCACATGATCCGAGCGCTCCGGGTCTGACCTCTAGTCATTGACCTACACTATTTACGGGTGTACTTACCGTTTGCATCTCGGACCACCACATATCATCGATGCATCCGATATCCACACTAAGGACTCGGCTCTCCAGTGCACAGCCCAATCATGTATCACATGCATGGTCACGTTCGAGCGAGGTACGCTTTGCCAGCGTCCGCGTGTTGATAACGTCGCTTATTGACAGGCCTCGTGTTTCCTATCATCCTTGAGCTGTACCGATATGGATGGATACGGGTGCAGAGCCATGTCCCGGCCGACCCCACAGCCGCTACGCCTTGAAGACGAGTCCATGAGTGGATGTGTGGTCACATGTCATGTCAGATAAGACGTAAGTAGGCGTCGCTGTGGCTTGTGCCCGCTCCGAGCACATCGCACGGCAAGGTTTAATTCCCGAGTGCACGCTCTGCGAAAGTACACATCCCATTTCCATTTAACAAGAAAGAGAGGTCTTCCTCCAATCAAAGACGAACAGTTCCGACGGCAAGAATCAAGTATATGCCATGCGTTACCTGGCCATTCCGTGCACATCGTGGGATGGCAGGAGTACAAGAGGGTCCGTGGAACATCCCAATTAAAAACAATAACAACCGAGACAAAAGGAGGTCATCGATACAGTAGTATTTCTTAAGGGTTTAAAGAGTCTAAAAAAAACAAAAGGAAAGCGAGGGTCCCTGGATTTACATCAATAGTTTCATGATGGTACCCACAAATGCGGCTGACACAGCCAGACCGCCCAAAGCGCTAAATGAGGGTTTTGCGCCACTGGTACCTTGCGAACCAGACGTGCCAGATCCCGGGGACGAACCAGAGCTGTGGCCAGATGAACTCGTTGGCGATGCAACGCTAGCCGAGAGCGTCGTGGTCCCAGCAATGTCTGGCACGTGTTAGTGACATGATGGCATGAAGAACAAGGGGACCGACATTGTTCAAAGTTGGGCAGGGAGTAGTTGGTCTCGACGTAGGGCTGAGATATGTTAACGGCGACGCCCATGGGGACCATGTACTTGAAGGCAGCCTTGAGCTGGTTGTAAAACTTGACTGCCTCGGACATGGTAAAGTTGTTGAGCTCGTGAGTGAGCATGATTGTACCAGCCTGCAAGGCAAAGTCAGTGGGATGACAAGTGGAAAGGATGTGATGCATACGTTTTTAAAGGTGCCATTCTGAGCGCGTTGGGCGAGGGCCGCGTAGTTGGCGTCGACGCTAGCAGCGGTGATGTTTCCAGTATTGGCACGCCAGTCATTGGAGTCATACTGCCATATGACAGTGCGGAGACCAAGGGCATGGGCAATGGCACGGACACGGTCGTCGACGTCACCAAAGGGAGGCTGTGGAAGAGATAAGCAAGGATGAATGCAAGAGCGACCAGACGTGACGCACACGCCAGGAAGTGGGAGTGATACCAGTGACGAGTTTGATGGCTTGCATCTAAAAAGGGTGAGCAAGATGTCGGAGGACGAGGGGAAGCGCATACAGCTAGCGAGTGGATAAGCAAGGAGGGAGATGAGATAGAGAAGCGGCTTACTGTAATAAAACTCTGCAAAGACCTCTTCGTTTGTGAGTGCGGTCACTGCAGAAGAGGTGAGCAGGGACCAAGAGGGGAAAGTGGAGAGGACAGACTATAACGGTGCGACCAAGTGTCTGGAAAGAGGTGAGCGATCAAGGGGGTGAGAAGAGTAAACGACACTTGCGGACACCAATTTCGTGACCGTCTGCGAGGGCGCGCTGCGCTTCAAGAGGCCAGTCAAGGACATTGCTGCCAATGAAAAACATGCCTGCAAAAGAGTGAGATACAGGGGAGAAAAGGGGAGAAAAGGGAACGAACTGGCTTTCTGGTTGTTCTGCTGGAGAAAGTCATAAAAGGCGTTATGAGAACAGTTTGGACCGTCATCGAAACCGTATCCCAGAGTATCCGGCTAGAAGGGGTGAGCGGGAGAGGAGTGAGAGAGGGAGAGGGGTACCTCTGGTACGGCTGCGAGGTCGGGGGGCAGACCAGCCAGTTTGGGGGTAATGCACTGGTGATAAGTCCACCAACAGTTTGGATCAGACGGAGGATATGTAAAGTTTGACCAGTTTCCTTGGAGAGATCCAGGTTGTTGTCCATTTGGGGATATGTTGGGTATCTGAGACTGTATGCTCCGGTATTTTGCAAGGGCATTGGTATCGTTTGGAATGATGGTAGCTGGAGTCCAAACGGGGGGGAATTTACCAGCGGCGACTGCCTGACCGACGGGGGCGTAGTAGTAGAGGGAGCACTCGACGGAGGGGTCTGGTAGGGGGTGAGCGGGGACGTGGCGAGATGGAGATACGCACTGGATATCTGAGCCTCGCCCTGTTCTGTCGTGCGGCTCTGTGCCCCTGCGAGGGCTGGTACGAGGAGGAGAGAGGTAAGGAACGACGGGAGATGCATTTTTAGAGGAAAAAAGAGACGTGATGATGGACGGAGGAGGGCACGTTATAAGAAGGGTTCCCATTCGATCTATTTATATTTAAACGGACCGGACCAGTAGAAATCCGCACCTCGCTGCTCGTTCTCCTCGTCCCCTCCACGGACGGACGGATCCTTGGACGATCTCGCGGACGTTACTCGAGCGCTTTGGAGCTGGAGATGATCAAAGCGGACCTGAGCTTGGCATTACACCAAAAGTTTCGACCGCTTTGACCAAACCAAAAATAGTCCATGTCTCCAAAATTAGAACCTCCACACCGCCAACACATTTAAACAGCACGACGATGCACGACCCTCTCAAAAAACAAACATGAACATGTCCTCAGTCAGAAAGGCAGAACAACTCCTGTATCTCACTCGCTCTCCGAAAAAAACCGATTCTATCCTCGGCGCGATCAGGAAACGTCTCCACTTCCCAAAGAATCGCCGCTCTGATACCATCTCCGACGATGACGACGACGACGGCGACGAGAATCACTTCGTGTGGGATGAACCAAACCCGTTCGCGCCAGATCCCACCCTCGCACATCTCCGCGCCCTCATCAACGCAGAGATTGCGCGCACCAGGCGCTACGAGTCGATTGGGCCCCTCGATCCTGTGGACGATGTCAGTTCTTATGACTCCGAGTCGGACGAGGACTATGGCGATAGCCACAGCGACGGCCAACTTGCCGATGACCATGACGATGGCCAGCTTGCCGACGACGAGGACAGTGATGTTGATCACGGCGATGTGGACGATGACGATCGCGATGACCGAGTTGCCAATGTCCGCGACAATGAAGACAATGGATTTCCACCGATCCTACTCCCTCGGCTCCTCCCTATCCCTCTCCGCTTCGTCCCCTCTCCTCCACCTCCCTCCCCGTCCCCTTCCGACGAGGACCTCTCTACCCCCTGGGCCGATCTCGCACAGGTATACAACGACATTGCAGAAGCCCATGAACGCGCCGCCCGCAAGGAAAAACGCGATGCCCACCGCTCACGCTCCAAAGCCCTCGCCATCCTAGGCCCCGAAGCCAGCTCAGCACTCTAATGCATCTCATGTACCATCTATCACGGACACATAGCTTACTTGTTATTCATGTACATACACCATCTACTAACCCATCTGTACAACCCTACTTGGTACGCTTGTAAATCTTGTTCAAAAATGTCGTAAACACGCCCCGCTTCAATACACCCCCATCCACATTCCCTTCAGGCTCGGGCACGCTCGCAATCAGCCCCTCGATACGGGTCTTGACCCCCTCTTCATACACCCGGTACCGTTCCCTCAACCCAATCGCCTCATACACCTCCTTGACCTTGGCCTCCTTCGCCGCATCCTTGCGTCCATAGTTGGCATCCAACACCGCCCGCTGCTCAGGCGTCGCCAACCCCAACGCCACGTTGACACACCACGAACACTTGTTATCCACAATGTCCGTCCCAATCTTGCCAATCTGCTCCGGCGTCCCCGCATAGTCGAGAAAATCATCCTGGATCTGAAAGTACTCCCCCAACGGCAGCAAAATCGACAGCGCCACCTCGTACGGGCGGATCGTCTGCCCACGGACCTCGTACGACTCGGGCACGCCGCACACGCGCATCGCCAGCGCGACCGAGAGGTAAAAGCTATAATAGGCCGTCTTGTATTGCACGATGAACGCGTGTCTGTGTCAAAGACCGATCAGGATGCGTCGGCCGGAGCGGAGAAACCCGACACCGACTTTTTCAACGAAAACTGATTCAAATCGACACGGTCCTCTGGGGCCGTGATCAAATCGACCAACTGGCCCATCTCGGTCTGGAATGTCGTCTATGTCATGCCGTCAGCCTCGTCCGACAGGGTCAGATCCAAACACTGACATCGTGGAACAGCTCGAGCAGATGCACGTAATATGGTTCCTCCCGGAAATGTTTCTTGAGCAATTCATAGATGGCACCTTCGAGCATGAACGAGTCGTTGATCGCCATCAGACCCACGCCTTCGACGCGGTACCAGCACGGCTGTCCACGGCGCGTGATCGACTGATCCATCATGTCATCCGAGACGAGGAAAAACGCTTGCAGCTACGTTGCGAGTGAGATCGCTTGAAACGAGACGAGACGAGACGAGACGACCCACCAACTCGATACACCAACCTAACAACGCCGCTTTAAAGTACTCGTCTTCGGTCAACTCCCGACCACGAAGAATCGCCACTGAATCGACGACGCTCATCCCACGGTTGAGTTTGCCGCCCGGGACGTTGAAATCGAGGTTCTGGCGACGTAGACGGTTCGATCGTCCATATCGTCAACGTCGATGATCATCAAATCATCTGAAGCAAGACTCACCCGGCGGTACCACTCGACAGCCTCGGGAGGCATGTTTTCCCTCTTGAGACGATCTACCAACTCGTCCCTCAATTTTGCGAATACTCCTTCGAATTTCTGACGTTGTGCTTGCTTGTCGGTCGCCATCGTCATGCCGTACGCTGTGTGTGTAGTAGATGTGTAAAGGTAAACCTAGATTTTAACGACACAGGTGCTGAACGTCGCAAATGAAAATGCACATGGGAAATACTGGCGTGTTATCGCCGTGTGGGTCACCGGTCTCTTGCTCTTGTTCTAGTCAAAGAAATGAGGGGTGATGCAATTGAAATCGTGTAATAACATAGAGTAAATGCAAGCAATGCCAGCGACCATCTCATGCAAAATGCAAATCATCACAGTAGCGATGGGAGACACTTAGAACCCACCCATGCCACCCATGCCGCCCATACCACCACCCATTCCAGCTGGACCTGCTGGCTTCTCCTCTTCGGCCTCGACCACACATGCCTCGCTCGTCGTCAACAAGCTTGCAACACCCGACGCATCCACGAGGGCCGTCCGCACGACCTTGAGTGGGTCCACGATGCCAGCCTTGATCATGTCCACGTACTCGCCCTTGCTCGCATCATAACCCATCGCAAACTGGTCTGCGCTACCATACTGACCCAATAGCGTGCCGACAATCACCGAAGACTCCTCGCCTGCGTTGGACAAAATAGTCCGTGCGGGGTGCGTCAGTGCCCGGCGGATAATATTCACGCCAAGGTCCTGATCAAAGTTGGCGGTGGGAACAATCTTGGCATCCGGGTTGGACGGTGGGTTCGTCGATCCAGGCGTGTTGGTCGCAAGTGCCAATGATGCCTTGAGAAGTGCGACACCACCTCCAGGAAGGATACCCTCTTCGACGGCAGCACGCGTAGCATTCAGGGCATCCTCATAGCGATCCTTCTTCTCTCCGACCTCGACTTCACTGCTCCCGCCAACCTTGATGACCGCAACACCACCACTCAACTTGGCCAACCGCTCCTGCAGCTTGGTCTTGTCATATTCGCTCGTCGTGGGATCAGCGAGAAGGGCACGAATCTGTTCACAACGCGCCTGGATGGCATCCTTGGAACCATCTCCATTGAGAACAATTGTATCCTCCTTGGTGATGGTAATGGAACCAGTAGACCCAAGAAGATCAGGCGTAGCCTTTTCGAGTTTGATGTCGAGTTCGTCCGTAAAGACAGTACCGCCAGTGAGTATGGCGAGGTCACCGAGAATCGACTTGCGGTTGTCACCAAAGCCAGGTGCCTTGATGGCAACAACCTGGAGTTGACCACGCAACTTGTTGAGAATACAGGCAGCCAAAGCCTCTCCGTCAACATCCTCGGCAATGATCACCAGAGGACGACGCGATTGTGCAGCCGCTTCCAATGAAGGAAGAATGTCTTGCAAGACCGAAATCTTCTTTTCGCTCAACAAGATGAAGGGCTTTTCAAACTCGACTTTTTGCGCCTTGACATCCGTGATGAAGTAAGGGCTGATAAAACCGCGGTCGAAGCGCATGCCCTCGGTGATCTCAATCTCGTCTTCGATCGTACGGCCCTCCTTGACGGTGATGACACCCTCCTTGCCAACTTTTTCCATGGCCTGGGCAATCAAGTTGCCGATGTGCATGTCACCATTGGCAGAGATGGTCGCGACTTGAGCAATCTCAGCAGTCGTCGTCACCTTCTTGGTGTTGGCAGACAAGAACTCGACGACACGGTCAACAGCGGCTTGCGACCCACGACGAAGGTCCATGGGGCCACATCCCGCGGCGACGTTCTTGACACCCTCGGAGTAAATGGCACGGGCCAAGACAGTCGCGGTCGTTGTCCCATCGCCCGCCATTTCGTTCGTCTTTTGGGCAACGTCTTGAACGAGACTGTCGAGCGTGTGAGCATGTGAACGACATGGGCAAAGAACGGGACATGAACTTACCGAGCACCAAGGTTCTCAAACTTGTCCTTGAGCGTGATCGACTTGGCAACCGTCACACCATCTAAGGTCTCATTGAGCACGAGACACGACATTCACAAATGTCTGACTTACCCTTGGTAATTTTGGGACCGCCAAAGGACTGTTCGATGATGACGTTGCGGCCTGGATGGAAGTGGTCATTCGCGACGGCCCAGAGATGAAGGGCAACAGTAACACTTACCCTTGGGCCCCAGCGTAACGCTGACAGCGTTGGCCAAGACGTCGACACCCTTGAGTATGCTCGCCCGTCCGTCGTTGGAGAATTTGATCTCCTTGTGCGCACCACGGGCGAGAATAGGGCGTGCGGCTTTTGCAGCTGCTCTGCGGGCTGCGCGGGACGACGAGGACGAGATAGCGTGCATAGCTATTTTTTAAAGAAGAGGAAGAGAGGGCAAAGGACGAGTGAGGACGGAACAGAAAAGTTGTTGCATTAAAAAACTTTCCGGTCGGGAAAAACCTAGAAGGCACGTGATGTGTGACACGTTACTGTGACGTCACAGTTACGACGGACTTGGGGCACTCAGTAATATGTATGGCAAAAATTTCGACTAATATGGTCCTGGGTAAACAAAAGTAATCTTAGGCTGAGACAGTGAGTTACAAGGCAATCCGGCTGGCATAAATCAACGACGCCAGCTTTTGACAATCCATCTCTTCGTCCCTCGGGATGAATTGACATGGGAATGGGAGCGGATGCCTGGAAAAGCCGCGTCAGCTTCGACACTTCTCGCCGAGCTAACACCTCGCACCTTGCCAACCCTGTCGACCATTTCACGTTGTCAGACCCCTCCGTCTTTTCGATCCGGAACAGTGTCAGTATGCACACCATCGCGGACCACAGTGAGGCATCTCCGAGGTGTCTCCCTGGACTATATGCACTACGTCAGGCATTCAAATTCCCGAAGGAATGCGCGTGGACGCACCAGATTCGACGCCCGAAACCAAAGATGTACGGAACCTTGTCCTCATTCAGCGTACCGTCTTCGCGCAAGAACCGTTCTGGCATGAATGCCTCTGGGTCGGGATATTTTTCTTCGTCGTGCGACATCGCCCTACCGTGCCATCGTCATCGTTCGCACATACCCGCGCTGATGGACTTACCAAACGTTTGGCATGATTGTCGCACCTGCAGAATAATTACCCAGAGTTACTGCAAACGTTGACGGCACTCACCTCGTGGAATGTAACAACCTTCATAGACATCGTCTTCGGTGGTCGCATGAGGAACACCTGGATCACGTTAGTGGAGCTAGAAACCCAACATCGAGATCAAACGCGCCTACAGGCGCCACTGGGTGACACCTCATCGTCTCTCGCAACACCGCATCTACGTATGACAACGATGCTCGGTCTTCAAAGTCAGGCAGTCGCTGGTGCGCGACCACCCGGTCAATTTCTGCCTGTGCGCGGCATTGGACCTCTGGGTGGTTCATCATGAGATAGACGAAGACGAGAAGCGTGGCATGAGTCTGTGGTCCGCGCGTTACTCCATGCTCCCAAACGACGGTCGACAACACAAACCGTCTCGACGGAAGCTGAGGGTGTCGTTAGCCTCGAGGAATCAAACAAACGCATTATATCACCTGCATACAGTGTCCCTGCAGACTCTTTGATGGCTCGCACGAGTTCTGGGTTATTAGAGTCATCGTCTAGACGATATCGGGTGATCGCATCAGCGACCATGGAAGGCGCTGCATCCCCTTGCTCCTTGTATCCCCCATTAGTGCCACACACGCACGAGCATTGCTCTCGGGACGTACGACCCGCCGTTTAACCCATGCATACGGTGTGTTCAATCCATGAGAGACCAGACGTCGGCATTCAGCAGCCTTGGACTTCCACCCCATTCCCGGGAACCACGCCGGCAGGGCCTTCACTGTACCATACGTACGTCAAAAAAGAAACGATCAAAAGGCACCGAATTGGTAGTAACAACCTACCAAACGGAAAGGCCATGCACAGCGCGAATACTTGGGGTGTAGCGACACCCAAAATGATGTCTGAAGCCCGTTGCATCGACGTCACGAATGTATCTCCGCCTTTCATGTCGTACCCATACGTCACTCCCATGACCACGGATGCGGAGAAGCTGTGAACCAGTGTGAGTACCACACACTTGGGTGCGACGGACACGTACGTGGTGAAATGTGCTGCATAGCGCGCAGGGTCGTCCAATAGACGCGTCAACAACTCGTACGCTCTCTGCAGTCGTTTCTCCCGGTAATCCAGCGCCGCCTTGGCATGAAAAACTTGGTGTAACAATCGTCGGTGTAACCTGAACCTCGGACCATACCGTGCGCTCGAAGATGGCCATTCATAGTCGAACCTTTGTGTGCGCGTCAGGGCACAGAGCATGGAAATACAGGGAAACCGCACAGGTCAGCAGCAGCAAACACGGGCCGGTCCGAGTACTTTTGCGAGCGCTTTTCGAGTAATTCGACTGCGACTCGTTCCGAGTTCAGTAGAATAATATCCTGGCCCAATACGCGTGTGTAAATAATGTTGCCTGAATGGTTGCATGTCAACACGAATATCATCAGACATCAGAGGCACGTACCGTACGTCTTTGACCACGCTGTATATGTGAGATGGGGCGCGTCTTTGTTCAAGCCGAGCACGTTTCCGAGAAAAGGAAGGGGTGCCGGGCCGGGTGGAAGGGGTGGTCTGCCGTGCCATGAGCGTCTGAGTTTTCGTGCACCGCTGATGGCCAGCAGCACAGCTGCAAGCACGAGCACGGTTACGATCATCATGGTGCTGGCGAGACGGTCTTAGTGGGAGAATGGGCGGCGCGTGCGGAAGCCGCACTTGGATCATTTGGGACCTCGCTAAAAATGCACCCAAATTTTGGGTGCATTTTGGTGAGAAGACTCCCATCGATGCGAAAGTTGAACGTTGGGCGTTGAGTTATTGTACACCGCGTTGGCGTGCTCACTGCTCAGGCTCTGACATCAAGTTGTCATCCGCGCGGTCGAACCGTGTCGGACAGTGAAGGAATCTACTTGCGGAGCTAGATTTTGAATTCAGTGCCTACAACTTTAACATTTACAGTGTCCACCTATTTTTGGACACAGGGAGGGTGAAAATGGCTCAAGCGTATCTGACAGCTCGGATGCTTCGGAAAGTTCAATTCCCCTGAGACTTTTAAAAGAGTACTCAGATTCTCAGACTCTTGGCTCTCTTTTCCTCGCACAAACGCCCTCCAGAATGTCGATGGAAAACACAAGCAACCAGTTCGAGGACATCCGCGAGAAATTCGGCCGTTTTAGGATTCTCATCGTCGGACGGGCAAACTCGGGTAAGACGACTATTCTCCAGAAGATCTGCAACACGACGGAGAACCCAGAGATATACGACGGAGATGGGAACAAGGTACACCTCTCGCTCGACACATGAGATTAGTGCAACTAAACTGTGCGATTAGATTGATCCGTCCCGGGTTGAGGGATCGATGGGGGTAGGTCCCCCTCCACGTCGGGCTGAGACATGATGGAAGTACTGCTCAACCATTTCTAGCGCGGAATCCATGACATTAAGAACGAGCTGATCTTCCGAAGCAATGACAAGTTCATCTTTCACGATTCGCAAGGGTTCGAAGCAGGTAGCAAGGACGAGTTTGTGAGAATGAAGGAATTCATTTTGGACAGTGCAAATACTGTACGCCTCAAGAAGCGCCTTCATGCGATATGGTAATGAGCAAGGCTGTGTAGCAGTACGTTGACTGACGCAGTCTGGCGAACAGGTATTGCATCCCGATGGATAAGATTGATCGCGCGATCCAACGGTCCGAAGAGATGTTTTTCGATGAATGTGATTCTAACAATAGTGAGCCGCCTCCATTGTGGTCTTTTTGAGCTCATGGTGTGGTCAGTCCCAGTTGTGGTGCTGTTCACCAAATTTGATGCACTGCAGGCTAAAGCAGTGATCAAAATGGCCCCTGCGGATCGACGGTTGCCATTGCAGGAGCTTCTGTCGAAGACCCGGCCACTCATGGAAGAGATCTTCAACAGTGCTGATGTATGGGGGCGGCTTTCTAAAATGACATATCCCCCAAAGTCCTCTGTCCGACTTGAAAGTTTGTATTATATTTTCTTGGGCACATGTTGTATTCATTCATCAACATACTAGGCATCCATAAGGCTAATAAGGGATGCAACATTCTGCTGGAAAACACTGCATCTGTCCTGAATGATGAAGCATTGCAAATGCTGTTGGTGTCAGCTCAGGAAACAAACATTGCACTTTGTGTCAAATATGCAGCTCAATGGTATGTCATCATGAAAATACATTACTGTTCATATTTTGATGTAGTTATTTGAATAAAGGTTGATATCTGATATAGATCAGATGTATAACACTGGGTCTTCCCAAAGTGAAGAGCTGCAGATTTATAAACTTGCATGGTGGTTTCCACATTTTCAGGTAAGGTGAATTCTACATTGCTAATAATTGTGGTGTTGATTCTTTTCTGATGATTGTAGGGAGTGAGTTGTGCATTCTGGCATGTTGGAGGCTGTGGTGATGCTGATCATTTCATGTTCACTCTCCATCCTGCTCTGGCAATCACAGCGAGTGAGTGGTGCATTTTGGCATGTTGGTAGCTGTGGTGACATTGATTGTTTCATGTTCACTCTCCTTTGGTAATCATAGGGAGTGAGTTGTACATTCTGGCATGTTAGTGATGTGATGCTGATTGTTTCATGAACACACTCCATCCTACTCTGGCAATCATAGTTTGTGAGTTTTCAATTTTGGCATGTTGGTGGTTGTGGTGATGTTGAACATTGTATATCTACTCTCCATCTTACTCTGGCAATCATAGGAAGTGAGTTGTGTATTCTGGCATATTAGTGATTGTAATGCTGATTGTGTCATGTACACTCACTATCTTGCTCTGGCAATCATAGCGAGTGAGTTGTGCATTCTAGCATGTCGGTGGCTGTGGTGTGCTGATCATTACATGGACACTCTCCATCCTGCTCTGGCAATCATAGGAAGTAAGTTGTGCATTCTTGCATGTTGGTAGCTGTGATGATGCTGATGGTTTCATGTTCACTCTCCATCCTGCTCTGGCAATCATAGGGAGTGAGTTATGCATTCTGGCATGTTGGTGGCTGTGGTGATGCTGATCACTTCATGTTCACTCTTTATCCTGCTCTGGCAATTATAGTATGTGAGTTGTGCATTCTGGCATGTTAATAACTGTGATGATGCTGATCATTTGATGTACACTCTTCATCCTGCTCTGGCAATCATAGGGAGTGAGTTGTGCATTCTGGCATGTTGATGGTTGTGGTTTTCTGAACATTTCATGTCTGCTCTCCATCTTGCTTTGGCAATCACAGCTTGTGAGTTGCACATTCTGGCATGTTGGTGATGCTGAGTGTTTCATGTACACTCCCTACCCTGCTCTGGAGATTATAGTTTGTGAGTTGTGCATTCTGGTATATTGGTGGCTGTGGGGATGCTGATTGTTTCATGTCCACTATCCATCCTGCTCTGGCAATCATAGCTTGTGAGTTGTGCATTTTGGCATTTTTTTGTTGGTGACTGTGGTGATGCTGATTGTTTCATGTCCACTCTCCATGCTGCTCTGGTAATCATAGAAAGTAAGTTGTGCATTCTAGTATGTTGGTGGGTTGTGGAATGCTAATCATTACATACCCACTCTCCACCCCTGGCAATATAGCTTGTGAATTTTTCAATTTTGGCATGTTGGTGGCTGTGGTGATACTGATCATTTTATATCTACTCTACCTTCTGCTCTAACAATCATAGGGAGTGAGTTGTGGATTCTGACATATTGGTGGCTGTGGTGATGCTGATTATTTCATGTTCTCTCTCCATCCTGCTTTGGCAATCATAGCTTGTGAGTTGTGCACTCTGGCACATTGGTGGCTATGGTGATGCTGATCATCTTGTATCCACTCTCTATCCTGGAAATCATAGGAAGTGAGTGCATTCTGGCATGTTGGTGGCTGTGGTGATGTTAATTAGTTGATGTCCACTCTCCATCCTCCTCTGGCAATCACAGGGAGTGAGTTGTGCATCCTGGCATGTTGGTAGCTGTGGTATGCTGATCATTTCATGTCTACCCTCCATTCTGCTCTGGCAATCATAGCTTGTGAGTTAGGCATTCTAGCAACCTGGTGAGTATGGTGATGCTGACTGTCATGTCTGCTCTTCATTCTACTCTGGTAATCATAGTTTGTGAGTTATACATTCCAGCATGTTGGTGGCTGTGGTGATGCTGATTATTTCATGTTCCTTCTCCATCCTGCTCTGAATCATAGCTTGTAAGTTGTGCATTTTGGCATTTTTTGGTTGATGGTTGTGGTGTGCTGAGCATTTGATGTCCATTCTTTATCTTACTCTGGCAATCATAGCGAGTAAGTTGTACATTCTGGCATGTTGGTGGCTGTGGTGATACTAATCATTTCATGTCTACCCTCCATCTTACTCTGGCAATCATAGGAAGTAAGTGTTGTTTTATAATATGAGGTGTTTCTATATTTATATTTCCCTTTGCTTGACAGTATGTAAGTAATAACTATGGAGCTTTATCTCCACTTTTACTCTAATTGTTCTTGAATTCACTATATAGCTGGTATATCTGTTTATTCATATATATACAATTTGGACTGACTATTTCAATAGGATGTAAGTTTCATTTAGCTACATCTCATAACAGCTTGTCCATTGTTCTCTAGCTGGTAAGACTTTAAAATTGTATTGGATTTTTACTCACAGAATTTTAGGAGGTCTGTTTCTATATCAAAATTTGCAACCACTCATTTACCACATGATTCTATCACTGTTAGTTGCTCCACAAGCATAAGGTTTGTAATGTTTTTTTATTGTATTGTCTTAATGTAATGTTTTATTTAATAGAGTGATTTTACTACCAGTGCTGCTGAGGTTCTGAAGTCAAATAAGCAGGCAGGTTTGCATATTTGACTGGTAGGGCTCTAGCTTATAAAATATCTAAGGGCACTCTCACTACATGGCAGCAGTACCTTCAAGCTGGTGTTGGTGTGTTTTGATATTGTATATCATGTATACTGCTAATTCCTTATAATTTAGACACACTTCTTATATTGGAGCAATCTTTTTATCTTTCTCAGCATGGAGACTCTGCCAGTGATGCAGTTTTCTCTGCTGCTCAGAAGTACAGAATGTCAGACATACCCACTAAGGTGAATAAAGCTCTAAAGGATGTTATCATGCAATATGGCATAACATCTAAGGGAGAAAAAGTGGCTATGATCTGCAATGTTATTATGCAGAATCACATGGGTAGGTTGAACACATGTTTCAACATTGTACTAATTAACTTGGGAACTTTGCTTTAGAGAGGCCATTAGCTGAATAGAGGCACTGTCTTGTATAGTTAACAAAATCTGAGAGAGGGCAGGAGTTGCCCGATACTCAGCCGCTGCCTAAGATGGGCGGAAACGACTGTATTTACCTGAGAGAGGGCAGGAGTTGCCCGATACTACAGTACATGAGTTTTGGGAT